>ML258547.1:35381-69023 GCA_005239495.1 Nicotiana undulata | reverse complement strand
ATTAGGCAAAGATGACAGTTGTACTTTCATAAACTTCTGAATGAAGAGGGGGAGGGAAACATCGTGTTAGGGAAATTGGGGCACTCCAAGAGTCACCAAGACTTTTGGTACTATAGGTGTATTAAGGTTGAGGAGGTCGTGGGAGCGATGCGTAAGATGAGTCGGGGCAAAGCGACCGGACCTGACGAGATTCCAACAGAATTTTGGAGGTATGTGGATAGAGCAGGCTTGGAGTGGCTGACTGGGTTGTTTAATGTTATTTTCAGGACGAAGAGGATGCCAGATGAGTAGACGTGGAGTACGATGATCCCGTTGTACAAGAACAAAGGTGATATCCAGAATTGTAACTACTATATGGGTATTAAGTTACTAAGTCATGCCATGAAAGTTTGGGTTAGGTGGTGGAAGGCAAGGTAAGGAGGACGGTGTCTATATTAGAAAACCAGTTCGGGTTCATAACGGGTCGTTCTACTACGGAAGCTATCCACCTTATCAGGAGGTTGGTGGAACAGTATAGAGATAGGAAGGGGGATTTGCACATGGTGTTTGTTGATCTAGAGAAGACGTATGACAAAGTCCCTAGGGACATTCTTCGGAGATGCCTGGAGGTGAAAGGTATATCGGTAGCTTATATTAGGGCGACAAAGGATATGTATGATGGAGCTAAGACTCGGGTTAGGACTGTCGGAGGTGACTCAGAGCCTTTCCCGGTGGTTATATGGTTACACCAAGGATCTGTGCTCAGCTCATTCTTATTTGCACTGGTGGAGTGCAAGTTCAGCGATGTGCCGGGGGAAAGGTGAAAGTTGTGCCGGTAGTTTATATTAGGGCGATAAAGGATATGTGTGATGGAGCTAAGACTCGGGTTAGGACTGTGGGAGGTGATTCAAAGCCTTTCCTGGTAGTTATGGGGTTACACCAAGGATCTGCGCTCACCCCGTTCTTATTTGCCCTGGTGATGGACGCACTGACACACCATATTCAAGGGGAGGTGCCATGGTGTATGTTGTTCGCTGATGATATAGTTCTGATTGGTGATACGCGAGGCGGCGTTAACGAGAAACTGGAGGTATAGAGGCAGGCCCTAGAGTCTAAAGGTTTCAAGTTGAGTAGGACTTAGACAGAATATTTGGAGTGCAAGTTCAGCGATGTGTCGTGGGAAGCGGACATGGAGGTGAGGCTTGACTGACAAGTCATCCCTAAGAGAGAGAGTTTCAAGTACCTAGGGTCAATTATCCAGGAAGATAGGGAGATCGACAGGGATGTCACGCAGCGTATCGGGGTGGGATGGATGAAATGGAGGTTAGCGTATAGAGTTCTGTGTGATAAGAAGGTGCTACTGAAACTTAAAGGTAAGTTATTTAGACCGGTGGTTAGACCAGCCATGCTGTATGGGGCTGAGTGTTGGCCAATTAAGAATTCTCATATCCAAAAGATGCAAGTACCAGAAATGAGGATGTTGAGATGGATGTGCGGGCACACTAGACTGGACAAGGTTAGGAAGAGGTTGGGCGTGGCTCCCATGGACGACAAGATGCGGGAGGAGGGGCCAAGATGCCCCGATTAGGAGGTGTGAGCGGTTGGCTTTGGAAGGTACGGGAAAAGGTAGAGGGCGGTCTAAGAAGTATTGGGGCGAGGTGATCAGGCAGGACATGGTGCAGCTTCAGATTTCCGAGGACATGGCCCTTGATAGGGAGGTGTGGAGGTCGAGCATTAGGGTTGTAAGTTAGGGGGTAGTCGAGCGTTTTTCCTCATGTACCGGCTAGTCTGATAGTGTTTGTCTAGGATTGTTAGCGGTTTTTGTTTCATCACACTATTTTTATTTTTATTTTTTATTATTATCATTGTTATTGCCCTCCCCCCTTATTTCCTGTCTCTTACGGTGCTGCTATTATTTTTCTGGTTTCTGTTGTTGTTATGGATCTTTTGTCTATGAGATGAGGGTCTCCCGGAAATAGCCTCTCTACCCCCTCCAGAGTAGGGGTAAAGTCTGCGTACACTCTACCCTCCCCAAACCCCACTAGTGGGATTTAACTGGGGTGTTGTTGTTGTTGAAGCATTTGGTAAACCTCTTATGGTAAGGTATCACCTAATTGCAATAGCGCAATGCCCTTTGTTACGCTTGCTTTCATTTTCTGGCTCTTTTATTTCATAACATACATTTTAATGTAGAATTTTCTTGAATGATGCTTCCCTGACTTGTTTTTCGGTATAAATGTTCCTTTCCCCTTTCACTGATCTTCAGCTTAAGTGAAGTTTCATATATTTTATTTTCTTTGTGAAAATTCCTATAACCCTGCGTTTATCTTTTTGCTTTTTTCTTTAGGCTTTTCGATGATACTCCCACTTTTTTCAGCTACCGGTCTCTTGGCCAGACTTACATCCATTTTCCTTGGCTTTGCACCTCCCTTCCTGCTTCTATCGATCGGGTATTCCATCATTTTGGGCATGGGCTAGGAGTACACTAGATTTTATACCATATATGAGTCAGAGTTTGAATAAAGCTTCTGAATAACCTGCAGATATGAAGCTCTCTTCTATGGCGCTCTCAGTCTTGCACTTATAGCATGGATACTGGTGGAAAATGCTTATCTCCATATAAGCAAGTTCAGATTATCATCAGCTCAAGTCAAATCCATGGAGGGTAACTTTAACCTTGCACATGATAATAGGTACCTGGAGTTATCTGATATGAGGATCCCATTAGCCTTTGTAAGTTTACGTTTTGCTTTTCTTAATTATGTTATAGACTACTTACAAACAACAACAAAAATAGTGACATCATTTATAATTTAACATCTTGAGGTAAGGCATAGGGTTTTCATCCAGCTTTATTATCTTTGCACATTTCCAATTAGTTATATCGAATCTTCCTTGGATACTGTACATCTTCCTTTCTTCCTTGTTGGCATCATTTCCTTATGTTTTCGGTGCGATGTATTGATAATTAATCACCATCACATACTAAGTAGCACAGATAATTGTGCAGCCAGGAACAACTGGAAAGGCTTCACAATTCATTGTTTTTTAGTTTCAACTTCACAATTTCAAATTTAGCATTGTGTTTGCTCGCCTAAAGCATGTCTACCTTCTCTGGAAGTTGAACTCTTGAAATTCCTTGCATCCAATGTGATGTAACTCAAAAAGTTGAATTGACACATTCAAATCACTTGGTTCACTTTGCTATGCATAGAGAAGGAAAGCTTTGTATAGAAGATTGGGTGTCTTTCGTATTGACTCATATCTTTCCGTAGATTCTATACTTTTTTGGTACACCTCTTGTGTACAAGAGTTGTCCCATCATTTATAAAATTATACTTTACTTGAACAAGAAGAAATGAAATCTTAAAATACGGTGCATAGGGAGATCTCTTTACTTGTATGACTTAGATGTCTCGTATTTCTCAAAAAAGTGATTTGATTGATGGGATTACCACCTTGCTGGACTAAAAAAAAGAAGCTTGGGGGGTTGGGGGTTAACCTTTTTCCTCTCCCGAACATGTTAGGGCAAAGCAACTGAAACAAAATGACGTAAAATACCAACTTAAAATAATTAGTCAATGAGGTTATTTGTGAACATTGATAGCATAACAATTAATCTTCCTACATGTACCATTCTCAAAAAAAAAAAAAAAAAAAATCAATTAATCTTCCTCTATACATATCCAAAAAGGAATAGTTCTCCCTCTGCATTATACTGCCTTTTATGTAAATTACTTTTGTCACTGGTCTTCAGATTTGTGAAATTTTAGTTCTAAAGTGGTTCTGACCAGGCCCAATTTGAAGGGACCAAAATGGAAAATAATAACATTTTCCTTAGAAAGTCAAATCCTGGGGAGAAGTTGGGCCAGAGTGAATTGGTCATTTGCAATTGTGCGCTTCTGATGCAATTTCTGCTTTTTTAGATGGTCTTTTTCAACATTGCATTCTTTGGAACTGGTAATTTTGCAAGTATTGCAAGCTTTGAGATCTCCTCCGTGTATCGGTTCATCACTATTTTCAGTGTAAGTGAAATTGAACATCTTGTTTACAAAACCTTTTCCTTTATTTTCCTTACATTTGTATATGGTGTTATATGAGATTTTTCTTTTGCAGCCTTTTCTGATGGCAGCGTTGCTTATTTTCAAGTTATTAATACCATTCATACTTGTCATGTAAGTAAAACTTGCATATTTTCCTCATTAATGATTCTCAACGAAAAACCACTGAACTTATCATCACCCTTGTGGAGAATCATTAGCAAACTGGGAAAATATTTTCATGGCTGATTTCATATTGGCTTCAAAACTCAGTATTGGAGACCAAGAGATTAGTATTAATATGAAAGTAGAAGCATTTTGGAGTTTCTTGGTCTTTGTTGAGACCAGTGGTGCACTATGGATAACTTTTATTTGTTGGTGGGGCTAACTGCAGATGTGTGTTTAGCGCAATCACTAAATTGGTGCAAATTCCATTGTTGGGATGCTATTTTCTGGTGATCTTGTGCTCAGATGTAATGACAATCCATTTCTTCTTCCTGGTATGTAGTCGTCTTATTCTTCATGGTGTGCAACTCTCTTATGTTTTTTCACTTATAGTCCATCCGATGTGTTTAGCTGGGAAAACTCAGGAGTCCAAGTACCAATCTATTCTTTTCTGTATTAATATCTATCAAGCCTTTTGAGTTTACCTCTTTCAGGCGTTCTGACTGCATTTTCTCCTGAGATATGATTCTGGGGATTCTTCATGGTTAGGATCGATCTCTTTGACTCCTCTTACTTGTTTTCTTTCTGGTCGGTAACAGGTCCGAAATAAAGGAAGCTGGATGGAAATTGGCAACAGCATTAGCCATTTCGGGATTATGAGTGCTCAAGTTGTGTTTGTCCTCATGCTATTTGCTGGTACAAATGTATTCACGAAAGACATCCTAGTTAGATCAGCTCAGCAGTTTTCTCGTAAAAAAATGTGATTCATTTGATGCTTCATTCTTTTCGATGCCCCACATTTCTGGGTGGCAGTTTTGCTAGAGTAGCAAATTAGTTCACACGAATCTTTATATTTGGCTAGCTACATGAAGCAAATCGTTCTTTTAGATGTCCCATATTTCTGGGCAGCAGGCTTATGGTTCTTTCGAAAACAGAGTGGCTTAGTTGTTTCGAATCAGAGGCGGATCTAGTATTTCTAGTACATGGGTGCACTATTAAAAAAAGGAGAAAAAAATGTATTAAGTAGTATACCTATTTCTCTTGATAATTAATTCAACCTTCAACCAAGTGCACCGGTCAAACTTCTTTGAGCATGAGTGCCAACAGTTAATATTATAGCAATTTTAGAAAATACCTACATAAAATATCTAATTTTGCGGAAAGATCATGTGTTCACGTGCCCCATATTTTTGCCTATAAATCCGCCCTTATTTCTAATGAATGATGATGAGATGATTAATTCCAATTGTACTTGAAGTAGCGGTGGCTGCTTTGTTGGATTAAAATAGTCTCTTTGTTACTTTTGGTTTGGAGAGCGAAATCATTCCTGGAACTGCAGAAGCAAAAGAAAGGTCAAAGAAATTAAGGGAACTCTGATTTATTCTTGCGTTACAGTCATACAAAGAAGTATCGCCCCTTTAATCCGTCTGTTGAACACACACAGAACTAGCTCATGGTTAATTCAAGTTTTATTGGTGCATTCAATAACACCAAGTTCAGAGAAGTCGAAATGCTCTTTTTTTCTTTCTTAGAAGGAAGAAATTTGGAGTTTTTGACAAATGAGCTGCTTTTATGGCTCATCCGAAAAAGAGAAGTTGATCGTTTTTCTCTCAAATAGGAAGTTTACCGGTCAACAATTTCACCTATAAATGTTAAGCACTACTTCTATTGTGATGTTCAGATGCTTAATTTAAATTTAATTAATGATAATGGCATATATTTCTGGATCAAGTATTTTTCAAAAATAGGGAGGGAAGGTTACATTGACTCGCATTACTCTTTCTAATAAATTCAACTCATTTCTTTTCATGCCAAACCAAATCTAATAGTTCAGGGATAAAAAGAAAATTTTATAGATGAGGTAGCAAATAAGGTGCAACAACAACAATAACAACCTAGTAAAATTCTACTAGTGGGGTTTGGGGAGGGTAATGTGTACGCAGACCTTACCCCTACCCCGAGGGGTAGAGAGGTCGTTTCCAAAAGACCTTCGGCTCAAGAGAACAAAAAGACAAAAGGAGGCAATATCAGTATCATCACAAAAATCATAAGAAAAATAAGAACAACATGAGATCCAGAAGAAAGATGCAAAGCAAAAGCGATAGCTAGTAAATAAGTCCGGCACTGAAAAGCGAAATAGTAAGACACGACATTGCCACTTAGACAAAAACCCTACCAGAAAAGTAAGGCAAGACTCAACTACCTCCTAACCTACAACCCTAATACTCAACCTCCACATCTTCTTATCAAGTGACATGTCCTTGGAAATTTAAAGCATCGCCATGTCCTGCCTGATCACCTCTCCCCAATACTTCTTCCGTTGTCCTCTACCTCTTCTCGTGCCCTCCACAACCAGCCGCTCACACCTCCTTACCGGGGCATCTAAGCCCTTCCTCTGTACATGCCCGAACCATCTGAGTCTCGCTTCCCGCATCTTATCATCAATGGGAGCCACACATACCTTCTCCTAAATATCATCATTCCTAATCTTATCCATCCTAGTGTGCCCGAACATCCACCTCAACATCCTCATTTCTGCTACTTTCATCTTTTGGATATGTGAGTTCTTAACATGCCAACACTCAGCCCCGTACATCATGGCCGGTCTAACCACCGCTTTATAGAACTTACCTTTGAGTATCTGTGCACCCTCTTGTCACACAAGACTCCAGATGCTAACCTCCACTTCATCCGTCCTACCCCAATACGGCATGTGACATCCTCGTCGATCTCTCATTCCCCCTAGATAATCGACCCAAGGTACTTGAAGCTGCCTCTACTTGGGATGACCCATGAGTCAAGCCTCACATCCACGCACACTTCCCCCGGCTCAATGCTGAACATACACTCCCAAGGTATTCCGTCTTCGTCCTGCTCATCTTGAAACCCTTAGACTCAAGAGCTTGTCTCCAAACCTACAGCCTCTCGTTAACACCGGCCCGCGACTCATCAATCAGAACTTTGTCATCGGCGAATAGCATGCACCATAGCACCTCCCATTGAATATGGTAAGTTAACGCGTCAGCAAATAAGGTGATGAAATTCATACATACATTCATTGAATATATATATATATATATATATATATATATATATATATATATATACAAGATTCCAAAAATCTAAGCAAAAAAGAAAAAAATTCATTGGGTATGGTTGAGATTCATTGAAAACATATAGACGAGTCAATATACAAAATTTGAGAAAGATGGAGGTGATTTGGACTGAATTGGTATCAAAATTCGTAGTTAAAATCGAGTTCAAAGGGTTCTTCTACGACACATGTATCTCACATGCAGGTATACAAGGATATACATGTGATACATTTGATACAAATATGATACATATCCGATACACAAGTGATACACATATCATTTTCTTCATGTTCATCTTCTACTTCGAATTTTCAATTCAAAACACCTCAAAACTCTACCAAATCATCAAGCTCCTTAAGATGTACCCAGTCTATTCTAATAACACCAACTCAAAAGAAAAAAAATGACTTTTTTTGCTACAAATAGATAATTAGCTAATATTAGTAATGTTTTATGAATTGGCCAATTTTTATAATAAGCTACTTATCTAAATGAATATAGCTGGTATTTTCCCTATTAGTAATGGGCTGATTTGCTAATAGCCCAATATAACTCGTTTCAGAAGAAAGAGTAGTTAGCCCAATATCATCGCTCAAATAAACCCGTCTTTCAGATCTTCGCCCAAGTTTTTCTTTCTCCTCTGTGTCCTCGCTGAATAGCATGTGAACGAGACCCAAACAATTGATTCGTCCATTTTCTTCGACGAACCAAGGTACGCCCTATTATTTTTCTTCATTTTATTTTATTTTTGTTTCCATTTTCCCACTGTTTCCAGTTTGAAATATCATGAAGTAACTTTCTTTTTTTCCAAAACTAAGTCATCAGCAACTGGTGTTTAGCTTATGAAATTGCTATGTCGTTTTGGGTTTAGGAAATGTCATTTGTTAGTTTTACTTTAAGTATCTGATTGTTGTGTTGAGTAGTTTCAAACTTAGCATGTTTTCTGCATTTTGCTTCCAGTGGTTGATCTTATTGGATTCTAGGTTTATTAAGGGTATGCTACACAATTTGCCTTTGAAATGCCTTTAGTGGGCAAGAATCTTATGCTAGTGAGTTCTCTAGGAAATTGAGTTTTGATACTGAAAATGTTGCACTCTTTGGGTATATTACTAGATTAGTTTTTCGCATTTTGCTGTTGATTCTTTTTAGTGCTAGTTGATGGTCTCAAATTGGTTTCTTACATTCTTTCTCATTGTCCTTTGCATAGTCCTAAAATTTCTGTTTCATGCTACTTGAATCTTTTATATATTTGTTCAATGAACAATTTTACGTATTCAATTTATTAATGTAATAGTTTGAATTTTGACTGTTACCTTTCTCAAAAAAAGAAAAGTTTGAATTTTTGGAAGTCTTCTCCTCTTTTATAGGTGTGTGTGCTTATTCCTCTCTAACTCTCTCAGTCTCTCTTGGAAAGGATGTTGGTCTTTTTGTAGTATATTAATTTTGTGTTTCGTTGCAAATGTTTTTTTGTTGACCGTATGGTATTTTTTACCATTTCTAGTTTTTCAACCGTGGTGTTTGAAGATGTTACAGAATGTTCAACACCAACTTTTGCAATCGCCGGCCCGGCTTGGCCTGCCAACTCCCAGTTCACCTTCTCTTCAAAACCCAACTGCTCCTCCTAAGTTCTCCTCGCAAGTGTCGCAACTTCTTCAACCCCATCAACAGGCAAATATATTAACTACCACTACTACCTCATCAACGCTCCTTCCTCTTCTCCCACCTCTCTCTAGAGCTCAGTCTCTTCTCATTCAAATGGCATCTCTTTCTTCAAGACTCTTTGAAGTCTCACCTAACCGATCTCATTGGCTTAGTGCTTTTCGAGGCTCTTTCCCTTCATTTCTGCCTTCTGCAGCACCGGTTCCTCAAGATTCCTGCCCATCATCCTCAAAAGAAATCCTTTCTGTGTTTACTTCTCTTCAGACACAGTTGTTTGAAGCAGTTGCCGAATTGCAAGAAATTCTTGATCTTCAAGATGAGAAGCAAAAAGTCACCCGTGAAATTAGGTCAAATGATTCTGCAATTCTTGCTTTCGCCAATAAACTCAAAGGAGCTGAGCGTGTTCTTGACAATCTTGTTGACGATTACTCTGATTATCGCCGTCCCAAACGGGTGAAGTTGGAAAATGATATTGATGAATCTTCAGTAACAACTGTGGCAACTCAGTTGAAATTATCTGACATATTGTCATATGCTCATAGGATAAGCTACACTACTTTTGCACCACCTGAATTTGGTGCTGGACAGGCTCCTCTTCGGGGAGCACTCCCACCTGCTCCGCAGGACGAGCAAATGCGTGCATCTCAATTATATAATTTTGCCAATCTCGATGTTGGTTTACCTAAAACAGATGATGACAGAGAGAAGATCATTGAGCCGCTCATTGAACCTTCAGCAGATATTACCAATATTTCAGCAATTCCAGGCCTCATCCCTCCAAATATCATAGTGCCATCTGGATGGAAACCTGGTATGCCTGTCGAGCTGCCCACTGACCTCCCACTTCCTCCACCTGGGTGGAAGCCTGGTGACCCAATTGCTCTCCCTCCAGTGGATTCTCTTCCACTTCCTCCAAAAGTGGAGGAAGCGCCAGCACGACCAGTACCTCCTCCAGGACTGCCAAGAATGCCCGAGCCAATACAGGTTCGGCATGTGCAGCTTGATATTGAGGACGATAGTAGTGATTATAGTTCTGAGGCCAGCTCTGATAGTGAAGATTGATGTTGTTAGCTGTTTTGAGTAGCTAAAACAGGTTAACCATATGCAGTTTGCTTCTCCTTGTACAAAGCAGCGGTACCCCTTTTTGCCTCCCTGCTGGATGAGTTATTTCTCTCAAACAACAGGTACCTCTGCTCTCTTCTGTCTGTATAATTGGGGGACATGTGAGTTTCAGTTTCACTTCTTGAGCTTTCTCTACCGTGTGCGTAGGTTAGGTTTTTTTATCAGTTTCGCTATGCCTGTTGACCATGATATCCCCAAGAAATAAAGAGAGCTAGTGTAAAGGTGATAACATGTATTATGTGATTTCCGACTATGTGGCACATGTTGTCCCAACAGTGTTCTGAAGAGTCAAGATCAAACTGTGAGCTTGTTTCTTTTTGTTTATATTTGTAACTTGTAAAAGCTGTCATAATTATGCTCTCTGTAGATTAAGATCATTCCATTATTCAGCGAATATTTGAAGACAAAACAAAAGTAATGCATTTCCAACATTGATCCTATCGAAATTGACAGATAGTGAACTTGAAGTTCAGTACAACCAGTAAGGATAAGGATTTCATTTTGTGAGGTCTTGATTTTGAGGTGTTAATTTAGGCTTAGGGAGCCTAGTTTATTTTAGTCATATTGGTAATACTTAGTGCATTCTGCTTGACTGCGGTTGAGCAGTTTGAGTCCCATCTACTTTTCACCTTGTTTGACAACATTTCCCAAATGTTCAATTAGCGTCCCCCTGCTTCACTTTTGGTTCGTCCCCCTTGGTGGCAATGGCTTCCGACTAGTCATATCATAATGTTAAACATGGAATTCATGCTTTCCTACACGTGGTCTCAAACTAAGATCCAGTCCACAGATATTTATTCCGTCTGATAACAACGTTGCTGATTCTGTTCCTCTTGTAATTACAAGCCATACTGTACATTTTGCTGTGCACAGAATCAGACTGTTCTTGTTTTGAGGAACCTGAATCTGTTTAAAAACATTGTTTTGAGTCGCCCAGAAACATCTTTCTTGATTAATTCTTTGAGGCATGAGCAGGTACTAGAATGTCTCGAGTTTAGGTGAGTTTTATGGGACTTCACAGCTGAGTGATTCCAGAGTGGATCAACTTCAAGCAGGGATGATTTTACAGCTAGCAAATTGGATATGATGGACAGCTTAAACAAGCTAAATCCCCAAATGGCAAGCAAGGGCAGCTGACCATTACCTAAAGGGAATGAATATTGAATAGGAAACCAATTTCCAGAAAGCATATAACAGATTGATAAAAGCTAGAAGCTTCCTGGTCAATTGTCCTAAAATATCTCCTGTTTCTTAACTTCAGTGTTATCAAAGGCGAAAAACGCAAAAAAACTCTAATATTGGGGCTTTAAGCGCAAAGCGCAAACAAAGCGTGGACTTTAATGAAAAAAGGCGCAACCGGAGAAAAAGAAAAAAGACGTATATGTAATCCAAGACCAATAATTATAAGCAAAAATAATAAATATATGGACAAAGAAATTGGAAAAAAAATTACGACAAAGTGAATCAATTGCTTAGTGTCGTTTTTTCAAGATCACACTTATTGGCAAAGAAAAGTATGCCTTAGAGCCTTGATGCGACATTGAAGCGCTTGCAAAGCGAGCCGAAGCGCTCAACATGTTTTGAGCCTCGCTTCAGGGCTTAAGCGCGCCTTTGACAACATTGCTCAACTTCATGCATATGTGTAGGGGTGGCAAACGGTCGGGTCGGATATGGGATGGGTTTGATATAGCGAATGAAAGGCAGCAAAGACCATGTAAACCGAGTAGATCTTAGCACTACAAATTATTTGCGAAATTGTTGAGTGAGGACAGAATGGTTGGATATGCTGATGGGAGAAACAGAGCTGTTAGCTCTCTCAGGATTCTTGCTTTTGGGCGCATGTAGAGGATGTCATTTTTAGTTTCAAAAAATAGAAAGAAGCCGAAGGGGAGCCTTGGCGTAACTGTTAAAGTTGCTGCCATATGACCAGGACACGGGTTCGAGCCGTGGAAACAACCTTTTGCATTAATACAGGGTATGGTTGCATACAAAAGACCCTTGTGGTCCAGCCCTTCTCCGGACTCCGCCCATAGTGGGAGCTTAGTGCACTAGACTGCCCTTTTTAAAAGAGAAAAAAAAGCCCAAAAGCAGTTCAGATGAGAGAATTCTCGGAGGAATTTGGTTAAATTTGGGTGTTAGAACATGCAATAAGATATTCAGCTTATATTATGCAGGGAGCCAAGTAAGATGAGGTATCCCTGCTGCAATATACCATATACATGTGCTTGTATTTGGGGAAAAGCAAGCCATAGTTTCACATTCACACTCTCTATTATCTAAAGTTTGTTAGAAGGCCTAAACTAATGTGCTCAGCAAAATGATTTAGGCTTTTGCTGTGGCCCAAAAAGGGGCAAAAACAGAAAGGAGGTGTCTGAACTTAATTCAAGAAAAGGAAATTTTCCGAGTTAAAGGACAATGAGACAAGTAAGAGGTGTACCTATCATATAGAAGGGCCATAAGAGAAAACCGCGCATGAGCTGTAAGATAACTGTCACTACTCACTACCAAAATGTACGTTTCCATTTCTAGTATCATGACATGGGACCAGTTTAGCCTGCGCTTTCCTCTTCTCTCTCCTTTTCTTTTTGAAACATCTATTGACTAATTTTGCTTATTAAAAATCATCTAATATTTTTTTTTTCTTTTCTTATTGAGGTTTGAACATGTTCTCCGAGGTTTGCCCTCACTTCATTGACTAATAAATCATATCTTTAGATCCTTATCGTTTGCTTTATATGTTTTAGTTTATGTGTCTTATTTTACTTTTTTGTTTGTGTCAAAGATAATATCTCTTTCTATATTTAGTACTAACTTTTAATCTCCAATTTTTCACGTGGCATATCTAAGACCAAAAGATTCAAGGACATTTTGGTACATTATTCACATCTTTAGTTTAAGACCACAAAATTTAAAAGTTTTTTACTTTCTTAAATCTCGTACTCAATCAAATTAAGCACATAAATTGAAAGGAGAGAGTATTATCTTCTACTCTACAATCCTATCGTTTACTATTTTCTTCCCTATCGTCGACACTCTTGTCTGTTATCCCCTTCGACAGTGAATACGTGTACTGTAAGTTTCATATGAATTTTTACATTAACTCTTATTTTTCAAAAATGATTTTGTGGGAGGGGAGTGGGGGGGGGGGGGGGGGGGGGGGGGGGGGGTATTCTCCAATTCTCCTGGTATCTCCCATGTAGATGCCTGTTAAACCCTCTTCCTTTCCTCTTTGCCTTTCATTAATAGATTACTCTATCATTTAGGGTAATTAAGAAAAAGATGAAGTAGGTACAATAAGTTCACTAAATTTAAATACGCTACGAATAAGTTGGAACCTATTTGCTGAATCATATTCCACTTGATATATATATATATATAATAAGTAATAATCAAGAGCCATACTATCAAGGGTTATGGGGATAGATAAAATTTCTCTATTATTAATCAATGATCCGAACTTTGAAAATAAAAAAATCATAATATAAACTGCTTTCTAATTTAATGAGCTTGTGCCGCGTGGCACTGCCCATTATTTACGAAAAGAGAACTGCCCAGAGCCGCTCAAAGTAAATTGGTAATATGATTAGCTTCAAAGTTCCTAGTTCCTACACCAAACAAAGACAGAATTTTCCGAGAGAGATAACTGAACAATAAATTGATACTCCCTCTAATAAGTAATCGTTTTATCTTTTACTTTGGTCCAAAATAAGTATTACGTAATCAAGAAGGAATTATTTTTTTCTTCAAAATTTACCTTTATTTATATATTTCAATGTGTCAAGGTAACAATTAATTAAGATTAATATAGTGAATGTATCTTTTTTTCTCTAAGTGTTTACTTTGGTCCACAATAAGTGTCTATTTACATAATTAAGAAGGAATTAATTTTTTTTTCAAAATTTATCCTTATTTACATATTCCACTGTGTCAAGGTAACAATTAATTAAAGTTAATTTAATGAATGCATCTTTTTTTCTCTAAGAGTTCATATTTTCTTAATGGGTGTGTCAAAAGTAAAATGACCATTTGTTGTGGATCGAAGGGAGTAATTGAAATGAAATAAGTGTTTGTTTAATGTCCGAAATAAATGAAGAACAAGACTCCGAGAGAGTAAATGTGAGAGTTGCTCGTATTTCTGGTGCATTGTGCATTGCCTTGAGGCCATGTTTTAGAGACTGAAAATTCTACTCTACATTGGCAGTGCTTCTGGATTTTGATTATTGTGTACGGGTAAAATCGCATTCATGATACACTCCGGTCTTCAACAGGGTAACATGAGCTTGAGATATGATTGTGAAAGATCAGAATCGAAGCAAGGATATCCTCGAGCCAGAGTACGGGAGCCGACCATCTACCCTCAATAATATCGGGGTAATGATTCGAGACCAACCTAAAACCTGAAGGACTTCGGAAAGCGTCGTCGGGTAATCAAGCGCAGCCAACAGAAGGTCGTAATAGCCGTGACCGGCCGGATATCACGGCGTGGATCTCGGCACGTATCGATGTAGAACCGACAATCAATTAAATAGAAGATTTTTTACCTTTTATATAGAGTTATACTTAGAGTAAGATTCCCCTATTATATAAAAGAGGGTCTCATAATTCATTAAGCACGTTGTAACACACATTCCAAAGTAATATACTATTATTTTCACTGTTATTCTAAGTTTTTCTTTTATTCATCGATATTGGCTATTGAGCCCGGATCGAGGGCAAATAGCTCACTAAGGCTGAAACGGTCTTCCCCGCGTAGTTTGAATTTATTGTATTTCTATTTGTTCGTTTTAATCCAATTTATTATTTTGTATCAAATTAACCCGCGTATCCTTAAAATCACTTAAGATTTAATTGTTATCCCATTTTGAGGGTAAACAATTATTAACACCGAAAATGTAAAGAATTTTAACATTATTAGATTACATAATAAAATAAATAATGTTTACAGACATTGGTTTGAAAATGAGAACAAGTAAATTTTCCCAATTATTTAAAATTATAATTATAATATAAAATTAAAAACTCGTGATACTAGCGATAACTATGTTGGTAAACTGTATTTGTAGACTAATTCAGGAAAAAATAAAATAACATATAAGCAGAAATGCACACTAGATGAAAATCAATTCGAGCCCGCTGAATTCACAGTATTTTCTTAAGGAATTTAATCCCCTCCTAGTGTTTCCTTAAGGAATTCACAGCCCACTTACTTTTGCTTTCTTTGTAGTTAAAAAATAATGCAGAAGAAAGGAGAAGAACTCATAAATTCGTATGGAAAATCTAAGAGAATGGACTTGTATTTTGTATACGGCCAAAATCGGGGAGTCCGATTTTGGCGCCTTTATGGCACTTCGAGCCCAGCTTCGAAAGGCTCGAAGCACAGTCTGAGGCTCGACCCCGAAGTACTCCCATCGAGAGGGTATATCGAAGACTCACCACAGCATACCTCGAGGCAGTATGAAAATCGATGACCGTCATGGAAAGGCGGAAAATTCCCAAGAGCACGTGGTTAGAACTGACCACGTCTGCAAGAACAGTACAACTCCGTACTAAGCTATTAAACAACTGTACCAATAACATTTCCTTGTCATAATTAGACATGTATTATTTTGGGATTCCCCCCTCCTATATGAAGGGGATCCCTATCATTTTGTAACGCACATGAATATTCAATGCAATAGAATTTTCTCTGCTTTTCTTGCTTAAACACGCTCAAAAATTACTCTACATATTTATTGATTTCCATTTATTATCTTCATTTATTGTTCTTCATTTATTACCCATTATTAACCGCCAAAGGATACCCTCGAGGCCTCCAATATCAGTGTTTCTTCATTCATTGTTCATTAATGATTGTTAAAACTCGACCTCGAGGTCCCCCTGTTCCAGCGAGCTCGAGGCCCCAGCCTTGTGAAAACTTTGGTTTGCATATCTTGCTTTCCTTACTCACACTTAGTATTTTTCACCTAACATCTAGTATAAAAATAAATCACATATTTTTAGAACCACAAATCAAATATAGTTGTTAATACCATTTTCAAGGTAAACAGTTTGGCGCCCACCGTGGAGCTAAAAATAATAGTGATTGTTTTAGTGCTGGTTTTCTGAAACACAAGTTATTTTTCACACTTTTTTTATCCAAGAATCTCTCATTTCAGGTCAAAAAATGTCTAACTCAATGAACGCACACAAAAACAATGGTCTTGGGCTTCACGGAGAGAATGGTGCAAGTGCCTCAGGCGCCGGTGTACCACTACAAAACCTTGGGGAGTGCACCAGCACAAATCCCCGTCGACGTGGGCTCACGCAACGCTTTGCATATCGATGTAAGTTCCCATACCGACGGAAGCGTGCGCGGAGGAGACCAACATGAAGCGCAGAGAACTCCTGCCTGGGAGGAAAGGGAAATTAGCCTACAAGTCATTTTCGAGATGCTACAAGCACAACAAGTCTCTATTGCTCAGTTGTAGAGCCAGCAGAAAACTCCAAGCACAACAGTACCGAAAACGGCTCCTCGAGTCGAGCAGGCACTAGAGAGATCGAGTAACAACGGGTAAGCAGCATCACATGCTATTATGAAGATGCTCGAGGACCTTACTAAAATGATTGAATCAGGGGAAAATAAGATAGAGGCCAATGACAAGAAGGTAGAGACCAATAACTCGAGGGTCGATCAGATCCCGGGTGCACCTCCGATTTTGAAGGGGGTTGATTCGAAGAAGTTCGTGCAGAAATCGTTTCCATCGAGCGCAGCTTCGAAGCCCATTTCGAAGAAGTTCAGGATGCCCGATATCCCGAAGTACAACGGGACCACGGACCCCAATAAGCACATTACCACTTATACTTGAGGTATAAAAAGGAATGAATTGAAAGATGATGAGATTGAGTATGTCCTATTGAAAATATTTGGAGAAACACTATCAAAGGGGGACATGATGTGGTATCATAACCTACCCCCGAATTCGATAGATTCATTTGCCATGTTGGCAGACTCTTTTTTGAGAGCGCATGCTGGTGCCATCAAAGTCGCTACAAGGAAGTCTGACGTATTCAAAATCAAACAAACAGAGAACGAGATGATAAGGGAGTTCGTATCTCGCTTTCAAATGGAGCAAATGGAGTTACCACCGGTCTCCGATGATTAGGCAGTGTAGGACTTCACTCAGGGCTTGAATGAGCAAAGCTCGATAGCTTCGAAACAGTTGAAGCAGAACTTGATTAAGTATCCCGCTGTAACTTGGGCGGATGTACGCAATAGATATCAATCAAAGATCAGGGCCGAGGACGACCAATTGGGAGACCTCTCATGCTTAGTATATCCAAGCAGGCTCTTAGCAAAATAGTCAAGGTTTACAGAAAGGGAGTCGAGACCAAACAAGGAAAGATACCAACCATATGTAGAAGATCGAAGAAATGCCCTGAGGCATAATATATCTCGAAGCGATCGAAAGACGGATCGAGGTCAAGGTTCCCGGGGACTCACAAGCAAGGCCGAGTTCGATAGGCACGCGGGGCCGGTAGAGGCACCCCAGTTATCTGAGTACAACTTCAACATCGATGTCTCGGATATCGTATCGTCCATAGGTAAGATCAAAGATACCATATGGACAAAACCCATATTGTCGGATCCTTCACAAAGTAACCTCAACTTGATATGAAAATACCATGTCACTCACGATCATAGGACCGATGATTGCAGACAGCTTCGAGAAGAGGTAGCCCGACAGATCAGCGAAGGGCACCTTCGAGAGTTGCTCAACGACCGAGCTAAGAACCAATTTCGGGAAAGGGAGGCGAACAGGAAGAACAAACCAGAAGAACCACAAAACGTCATCCACACGATCATCGGAGGAATCGACGTCCCACAGAGACCTGTTTTCAAGCGAATAAAAGTATCCATCACCAGGGAAAAGCGAACTCGGAGCTACAAACCAGAGGATGCTCTTACGTTCAGCGAAGAGGACACCAAGACTTTGTCTCAGCCTTATAATAATGCACTGGTAATTTCTTTTATTTCAAATAAATTTTAAATTAAACATGTGCTCGTGGATCCAGGTAGCTCGGCCAACATAATCAGGTCGAGGGTGGTGGAGCAGCTCGGACTGCTCGATCAGATCGTACCCGCCTCTCGAGTCCTCAATGGATTCAATATGGCGAGTGAGACAACGAAAGGGGAAATCGTCCTCCCAGTCAACGTATCCGGTACAATCCAAAATACCAAGTGTCATGTTGTCGAAGGTGACATGAGATACAATGCCTTACTGGGAAGGCCATGGATTCACAGTATGAGGGCAGTGTCATCAACCCTTCATCAAATGGTGAAGTTTCCAACTAAGGATGGAGTGAAAACATTATACATGCAGCAACATGCAGCAAGAGAGATGTTCGCGGTACACGACGTGGTGCCAGCATCAACGCCCTCTACATAGAAGGAGCCAAAAGACAAGCAAATAGCCAAATAGCGACCGCGACCTACATCCTCGTTTTGGACCCGAGTGAGTGGAGCTATACCAAGCAATTGAAACATATCGAGGCTCAAACGCTATCATTGCTAAGGTATAACCCTCTCCCTTTTCATTTATGTTTTAGACTAACTTATTGCAGGTGTTCGATTAAATAGAGTCGGAGAACCGTCAGCTCGAAGACCTTGGGTCTTAAAGCATACGTTGCACTCTTTTTCCCTTGGATCGGGTTTTATCCCACACGGGTTCTACCTGCGAGGTTTTTAACAAGGCAACACCTACATGCTACCTAAGGAGAACTCAACAAGTATTCAAGGCTTCTTTTCAATCAACCTCGAATACTTGGGAGCATCACCCTCGGAGGTTATCTTTTTGGAAGGAATCAAGTTATGCCTAAGAGGGCCTCGATATGAGAATGTATTATTGGTCCAAACGGTCAAATGAATCATGTCCATGTAGAATAATCGATCCTCCGAAGGCAAACACATGTACCCATATATCAAGTAATCATAGAGGCCTCTTTGCTCATCAAAACGCTTTATGCCTCAAAGAAGTTTACTACTCTCATATAAAATGGCTCAGGGGCCAAAAACTCTCTAACACTCGGGGACTGTCATCAACGATAAGCTCATCGAGCCATCAAAACTCGAATCCGTAAGACCTCAATGAGGCAACTTCGAGCTCGTAAGCCCTTAGTGACGCAACATCGAATTTGTAAGACCTCAACTAGGCATGCCCAAATTTATAAGACCTTAAGAAGGCATAACCCCGATACTAAGGCCAAGGCTATATATTCGAACTTGTAAGACCCCTAAAAAAGCATACCCTCAATATAGACGCCGATGTTATCTCACCCGGGGACTAAAGGATACGGCCGAACATAAAGACTATAGTCATATTAAAAGGCTACGACCGAATTAACGTGGCTCGGAGACGTCCGACTGCCGCCATAAAACTAAAGGCCTTCAATTGCTTCAATAATACTTCAAAAAGAACCGATTAATCAGGTTACCATCGGCATAAGCAAAGGAGCTTCGATAATATCAGCTCCGAACGATGAAAAGGCTTCAAAACAATAAGCCTTCAATAAAAAGGTTTCGAAACATCAGCCTTCGAGAAAACCCCACGAGGTACTCGACTATCATCACATATCGACTCATAATCGAGGTTCTCGTTTGAGCCGTCGAAGAGTCGGACGAACACAAAACATGACAAGGCATAATCAAAACTTTAAAAGTCTTTAGCCAGAATGAGGGAAAACTATAGCCATATTAGAGGTCGAATCGACCCAATCTAAAGAGCCTAAGGGCCAATGCGTAAGAGCCTAAGGGCCATCCTAAAGAGCCTAAGGGACAACCTAAAGATCCTAAGGGCCGAGCCATAAACGATTGACTATTATCTATTATAAATTGTTCATCAAATTCAAAAACTTGAGGTTTTTTTTATTTTAAGTCCAACACATCGGATTGATTATCGACAAGCATCGAAATTCAAAACAGAAACAAAGACACAAGCAAGTTGAAAATTCAGACAAAGGTAAAACCAAAAGATTTCTTATATACAATAATGGTATAAAGATGCATTTACTACACCCCACAGGGAGCCCTTCACAAAGATCAAGAAAGAAAGGCCTAGTCTACCCTCGGGGACTTAGTCTTTCCCCCTCGGGGGCTATGTCCTTAAGGGTGTAATCCGGGCCGGGCCCAGGCCTAAATGGACCGGGCCAAACAGTACCGAACTTTCGCGGGCCGGTCTCAACCGATCCCGGGCCAAACGGTTCCGGGCTAAGTGGGCCTAATGGGTGTAACCGGCCCATATGGGCCCGGGCTAAGTGGGTCGGGCCCACGCTCCTAAGTGGGCCGGACTATTTTTTTATATATTTTATCTAAGGCAATTTATTTTAAATTATATTATATAATTGTGAATTAAATCTTGTAATTCAAATTTAAACACAAAAAAATTATAAAGAAATATTCAAGGGAATGCGTTATAATTTTTATTATTATGACATTAACAACAAATGACAATATCTTTCTTAGTCTTCCTCCCCCCAATGGAATGAGCACAACAAGGTGCTAATACCACCATTAAAAGAAAAAAAACTAATGAAGATGTGCCAAAATACAAGTTACATATTAATCTACATTGTATCTCTTACAAATTTCATAAATCTTTCAAGGTTCGGAGAAATTTCCGTTGGTGGTGGCGAAAAAGAAGCTTGTTCATCACCGCTTCCGGGCGAAGCAGCATCCCCCGCAAGTTTCGCTAGCCTTTCTTCGTAAGCTTCGTCTATCTCTGGTTGTGATTCAGCAAGTCCATTCTTCGTTCCGAACGGATCCAATCTCTGAAGAGTATTGACTTTTTCCAAGCTCTCCCTCATAGACGCTCTATGATCACCGATTTGAAGTCTCGCTTGGCTGAAAGCGCTCTCCGATGCCACTGTTGAAGCTTGAATAGTTAAAATGTCTCGAGTCATCGTTGAAAGAACCGGATAGTGTGTTTTTTCACCTTCCACCATTCCAAAACATTAAAGGAGCCGTCGGGATTCTCTGTTTCAAGTCCTTGCGACAAATAAACTTGAAGCTCATTCAGTTGTGAATTATCACCAATACTGGAACCTTGAGAACCCCTGAACCCCGTCCAAGCACTAAGTTCTTTTAGTCCCGCAGTGCTTTTAGATGATTGCGAACTAGAAGAAGTAGGAGTTGGAATATTTGGTCTAGCATGATCTAAGGTCAGTTGATAAGCATTATAAATGGTTTGAGCATTTATTTTAATTGAGGCTTTTGCATCTGGAAGTGTAGACAATTCCTCATCTGAAAATGGTAAAGCATTATAAATTTTTGTATACCAAAAGTGAGGACCTCCTAATTTCATAGTAGGATTTAACATGGCAGCAACACCATAAATAGGGGGGATAAGGAAAAAATAGTTTTTAAACTTTTGTCTCATAGAATCAATAGCAAGTTTATAAATTACCCCACCCTCTGAAAATTGATTAAACAAACCAGCAAGTTCTGCAAGACAAACTAAACAGTTAGAAATAGCAGGTTAATATTGCCCATATGAAATTTTTAAAAAATTCTACAAACATTTTAACATTAGCCCAATCCTGATTTGTAAGGTGCTCATCATCATCATCACCAACACGAGCATTAAACGTTGTGTTTATTGGGTTTCTGTATTCATATGCAACAACTAAACTTTCATACATGTAATTCCATCTAGTTAGACAAGGTTTAGAAATCTTTCTTTCTCTAAGGCCAAATTCATCGCATTTTTAAAAAATATTCTCTAAGTCGACTTCTACGGTTTGAATGAAAAGGCAGTTAAGAGCCATTTTAACCTTTTTAATTTCAATATTTAAAATTTTCATACCATCACCGACGATTAAATGGTAAATATGACAAATACATCTAACATGAAAAATATTACTAAATGCAGGATTTAGAGTAGTTGTAAGCAAGGCTATAGCATTAGTGTTACTAGAAGCATTATCCATTGAAACTGACATTATTTTATCTCTAATGCAAACATATATGCAACCGTGTTAGCAATAAACTTCCCTGTGTGACATGAATTAATT
Source organism: Nicotiana undulata (assembly GCA_005239495.1). NCBI lineage: Eukaryota > Viridiplantae > Streptophyta > Magnoliopsida > Solanales > Solanaceae > Nicotiana > Nicotiana undulata. The sequence continues at coordinate 46,918 of ML258547.1, read as the reverse complement.
ATTTTATAAGCAATAATGCGCTTTTGCATTATCCATTCCTCACCAATCCAATGACTGGTAACAGTAAGATAATCACAATCATTACCTCTTCTACCAATATCAGTAGTAACAGCAACGCGACAATATATATGAGTAAATAAATAGCGCAAATATTGTTCATATTCATATTTATGCTCTTTACGGTTAAAAACTCTTCTAATATAATGCACAAATTGAGGGTTAGAAGGAAAACTATAGGGTAAGCACATAACAGTAACCATTTTTGCCAATTCTTCACGATCTTTATTTGGTTCGTAATATAAAATGCCAATGGTAACAGTGTTAATTCCCGGTTGAACTAGATTTGACCTGGTACTAGGGTTAACCTGACTAGGTACACTTGTCCCCTCGGCCGCAGCTTTCATTTGAAGAAATCTAGCTTTATATTTAGGGTGTGTATTTATGTGTCTAATCAAACTACCTGTACCACTACGGTCTCCAGTAAATTTATGAGTCAACTCTGTTCCACAAGTTTTACACTTAGCCTTATTTTTATCTCTTAGTTGAATAAAAAAATGACCAAACAAGAGATGTTTCGCACCGTTTAGAAGGTTGTCTACAAAAAGTAGGGGTAGTAACAGGAGAGTCAGGCGGGCATCATTTGGATTATTATCAGTTGGGTTAACTTCAACAACAAGACTAGTAGGTGTATCATCATCCGGTTGCGTTTCATCTAAATCTATATTTTCATCATCATTTTCATCAATAGTTGGATTACCATAAAGAGCATTCATATATTCATGGTTTAATTGTTCACCTGGACTATTGGTAAATTGTAATAAAGAGTTATCACTATCAAGAATAAGAGGTGGAGGACGGGTAACAAGTTTGAGTCGGGGAGTCGAGGGAGGAGTAGTAGCTCGGCCACTAGATTCACCAATTTTAGATTTTTTCTTACTTTTACCAAACATTTTTTTCAAAGAATAGGCCATATTAATTATAATTATACAAAGTAAAATAAACAAAACTATAATATTAAAACTTAAGAGTTGGAACGAGTTTACCGAATTGACGAACAACTTCCTGAAAATTGACAACTCCCCGTAAAGATCCACAACTCACAACAATGGCCAGATTGGAAATGAACAAACAAGAGAGAAAGACACTGTGAATAAGATAGTTGTTGAATATGTGAGTGAAGTTCTTCAAGCTTTCGTAAGGGGGTTACCAACTATACCACCTACGCCTCCTCCAAACAACACTGCAACTGTGGAAAATCCGCAGTCTGGACTGGCTAATTCTGGAAGTAGAGGCACTCCAAACGAATCTCTTGAAGGAAGACCAGGTATGTCTAATAATTCAGATTTGCAATATCTAATACTAACCCTGCAGAAACTGGTGAAGGAACAAAACGATCGTATCGAACAAAATGATCGTATCGATCATATTAAGGGGATTGATATGGACAAATACTCTCAACAACCATGGAAGCCAAGTGCAGCACCTCTGCCTATTCCCAAAAAATTTAAAATACCCGATATACCAAAATATGACGGGATAACTGATCCACGTGACCATGTTACTGCATTCACCACGGGAGTAAAAGGCAGTGACTTGACTAAGCAGGAAATCGAGTCTGTGTTGGTCAAAAAGTTTGGAGAGACACTTACCAAAGGAGCACTAACTTGGTATTCTCTCTTATCCGAAAATTCTATTGATTCTTTTGTTATGCTTGCAGATTCGTTTATAAAAGCACATTCCGATGCACAAAAAGTAGAGAAAAGAATGAAAAATTTATTCAAAGTAAAACAGGGAGATGCGGAGTTGCTTCGTGAATTCGTAGACAGGTTCCAACGAGAAAGGATGTTGTTGCTAAGAGTGCCTGACAATTGGGAAGCTATGGCATTTGCAAGCAACTTGAACGAAAAAAGCTCTGAAGCCACGAAGAGACTCAAAGAAAGTTTGTGTGAATTTCCAGATACAACATGGAATGATGTTTATAACATGTACAACACTAAATTACGAATTGAAGAGGATACCATAGATCAATCAAAAATAGAAGACTGGACGAGTTCTAGGCGCTCATAATCAGTGCGGAGAACTAGTAAAAACAGGTACGAGCCATATATGGGACCTTCAGGACGAGAAGCTCGTTCCAAATTTGAAAACACCCGGCTTGATCACAGGACGTCAAAAAAAGATTCAAGTTCATCATCATCAAGATCTAGAAAGGATCGAGATGAACGAAATAAAGGTAATAACACGTATGCAAGAATTGGAGACTACAACTTCAATGTAAGTACTTATGAGTTAATTACTGTATTAAGAAATATGGGTGATAAAGTTCGATGGTCCAAGGAGATAAGATCAAATCCAAACAGATGGAACCCAGACTTCTGGTGTGAATTCCACAATGATCACGGGCACAGAACATCAGATTGCAGGTTACTTCAACGTGAGGTAGAACACTTATTAAAACAAGGCTATATAACGGAATTGGTTAGTGAAAAAGGTAAGCATACATATATGAAGAACATGCAGGAGCCTCCAAAACCACCGTCTCCGAAGAGAACAATAAATGTGATAAACGAAGGAGATGAGGTTAATGGCGTGACATATACCGCAGCAAAAAAGACAACGAAGTTCACAATAACCCACGGGAAACGGACTCGTGAAACCTTGGAGGCTGATAGCATAACATTTGACGATGCATATGGGTTATTGATCCCACATAACAACGCATTGGTAATATCTTTACTTATACAAGACACTAACGTGAGACAAGTATTTGATTGATCAAGGTAGTTTGGTTAACATCATTCTACTAAAAGTGTTGGAAGAGATGCTAATGGGAAACCAAGTAATTCCAAAAGCACGTTCCTTATCCGGGTTCGATAATTCTACCGTCATAACAAAGGGAGAAATTTCATTGAGTACTTATGCAGAAGGCGTCGTCAAAGAAACAAAATTTCAGGTTATTGATACAGATATGGCCTATAATGTAATTATGGGAAGACCATGGATTCATGATATGGACGCAGTACCATCCACTCTACACCAGGTTATCAAATTCCCTGCGAAATGGGGAATCCAGCAGATTCGAGGTGATCAACAAATTTCGAGGAATATCTATTCAATAACGCACTCGAATAAAAAAGAAGCGGATGAAGAATTAAAAGACGTGGGAGCAACTCAAACAAATTCAGGAACAAACGATAAAGACACGGTGAATCAAATCACCACAGAGGACGCATCAAAACACACGGACATGGATTCCGGGCCCAATGTTATTAAAAAACCAGAAGAGAATGAAAACATAACGACAACTACTGAAGAACTCGAAGTTGTTCCACTGTTCGAAAATAAGCCTGAACAAAAAATCCACATAGGAGAAATGTTAAGCCCAACCAGAAGAGGTAAATTAATTGAATACTTGAAATCTAATGTTTTTCCTGGTCCCATTCATATATGACAGGTATACCCCCAGAGGTGATGACTCATAAACTAAATGAAGACCCATCATTCGTACCCGTCAAGCAAAAGAAAATGAAGCAGGGATCATTCAATAATCAAGTGATCGATGAAGAGGTACATAAACCCTTCAAAATCGGTTCAATACGCGAGGTAAAATATCCCAATTGGTTAGCTAATACTGTAGTAGTACCTAAAAAGAACGGTAAATGGAGAGTATGCATAGATTACACTGATTTAAATAAAGCATGCCCAAAATATTCATTTCCATTACCGCACATAGATCAAATGATTGATGCCACTGCAGGTCATGAATTATTAAGCTTTCTAGATGCATATTCTGGTTACAATCAGATAAAAATGGACCCCTCAGACGAGGAAAAAACTTCCTTTATTACGAACAGGGGGGCTTACTGTTACAAAGTCATGCCTTTTGGCTTGAAAAATGCTGGAGCCACGTATCAAAGGCTAGTAACCAAGATGTTCCAGAAACATATAGGGAAAATAATGGAGGTATACATTGATGACATGTTGGTGAAGTCAACACAGGATGAAGACAATTTCCAACATCTTTCAACTACATTCGAGATCCTCCGCAGGTATAACATGAAACTAAATCCAGAAAAGTGCGCTTTTGGCGTCGAATCAGGTAAATTTTTGGGTTTTCTCGTATCAAATAGAGGTATTGAAGTAAATCCTGCTCAAATTAAAGCTATTGCGTAAATACATGATATACTCACGAGAAAAAAAGAAGTTCAAAGACTGACAGGTAGGATCGCAGCTTTAGGAAGATTCATTTCAAATGGACTGAAGAATGCCAGCAGGCCATTAAAAACTTGAAGTCCTACCTATCAAATCCCCCACTAATAACCAAACCAAAGGAAGGGGAAAGGTTGTACATTTATCTTGTTGTTGCAGAAATAGATGTGAGTGCGATCCTGGTAAGGGAAGACAAAGATAAGCAATCTCCTATTTACTATGTAAGTAAACGCTTACAAGATGCAGAAACTAGATACCCCCATCTAGACTAATTAGCATTAGCTCTAGTCATGGCAGCTAGGAAGTTAAGACCATACTTTCAGTGTCATCCAATTGTTGTTGTAACTTCATATCCTTTAAGAAATATCTTGCATAAACAGGAGATGTCAGGCAAATTGGCTAAGTGGGCAATAGAACTAAGCGAATACGACATCGTTTATCAACCTAGGATAACAATAAAGTCTCAGGTCTTAGCCGATTTTGTAGCAGATTTTAATACTAATATATTCCTGAAGTAGAAAAGGAATTACACATTTTTACCGGAGTAATCCAGTAACATGGACTCTATTAACTGACGGTTCTTCTAATGTTAAAGGAGCCGACCTGGGAATTGTTTTGATACCACCTTCGGGTGAAAAGATAAGGCAAGCTATTAAATGTTATCATATCACTAACAATGAAGCATAGTACGAAGCTGTCATTGCAGGGCTTGAATTAGCACGAGAACTCTCAATAGAGCAGATCGTGATAAAAAATGACTCTTAACTGGTGGTGAACCAAATGCAGGGGACTTATACCGCTAGAAAAACTCGAATGCAGCAATATTTGGAAAAGGCACGAAACCTAGTGAGGTAATTCCAGTCATGGAAGATCGTGCAAATACCCATAGAGGAAAACGCAAAAGCGGATGCGTTAACTAACCTCGCATTAGTTAAGAATGTAACAAATAAGGAAAATGCTATTGTGATACATTTATTTCATTCAACAATTGACCATGACTAGAATGAGGTAACATTTAACAATCTAACCATGGATTGGAGAAGCGAAATTGTATTTTTTTTTTTGCAGAATGGTACCGTGCCTAAAGATAAGAAAGAAGCTCAAGCACTTCGACAAAAAGTTGCACTGTATTGCCTAGTTTGTGACACTTTATATCGCAAAATGTTTGGTGGTCCCCTAGCAAGATCCCTCGGACCTAATCAAACTGAGTACGTAATGAAAGAAGTACACGAAGGACATTGTTGAAACCACACAGGTGGAAGATCTCTAGTTAAAACTCTAATCAGAGTAGGGTATTATTGGCCTAAGATGGAAGAGAATGCTGAAAGTTTCGTAGCTAAATGCGATAAATGTCAGCGATATGCTAACAACATGCATCGACCCGCAGAATTACTACATTCGGTTATATCACCTTGGCCATTTATGAAATGGGGTGTGGATATAGTAGGACCTCTACCCCAAGCCAAAGGAAAGGTATGGTTTTTACTTGTATTAACAGATTATTTCTCAAAATGGGTAGCATCAGGTGCTTTTAAACATGTTCGAGAAAAAGAAGTGAAAAGCTTCATTTGGAGAAACATCATATACCGCTTTGGAGTCCCAAAGGAAATTGTATGTGATAATGGCCCGCAATTCATAGGCTCACAAATCACGAAATTCTTCCAAAGCTGGCAAATCAAGCGTATAACTTCTTCACCATATCACCCCGTGGCTAATGGGTAAGCAGAGTCAACAAATAAGATCATCATCAATAATTTGAAGAAACGATTGGAAAAAAAAAAGGAAATCGGCCTGAGGAGCTACCAGGAGTATTATGGGCTTATAGAACTACCACAAAAACAGCCACGGGAGAAACCCCATTCACACTTGTCTAAGGCTCGGAGGCCCTAATACTAGTGGAAATTGGTGAACCAAGTACGAGATTCACAGCAACAACAGAAGAAACAAACAACGACGAGTTGATAATAAATCTGGATTTACTTGAACAAAGGAAGGAAGCGGCTTTAATTCGCATAGCAGCTCAAAAGCAAATTATAGAGCGGTATTACAACAGAAAAGCTCACCTCAGATATTTTAAAATTGGAGACTTTGTCCTTAAAAAAGTCTTTCAATCAACAAAGGAGGCTGAAGGAGGAAAGTTAAATCCAAATTGGGAAGGACCCTACAAAGTGCGTGGTAATTCTGGAAAAGGTGCTTATGAGCTGGAAACCATCGATGGCAGGATCGTACCAACAAGTTGGAATGTTGTTCATTTGAAGAAGTATTACTTTTAAGCAAAAGGAATACCCACAGACAGGTATCATTACGTACGATTTTCTTTAGTATAGTTAAAGTTATACTAACCATTTTAGATGATAGGCAAAAAGCTAACCCATAACCAAATGATGATATTAGACCTGAATAGACATGATGAAGTAACTAAATTCCCGATCTAGGGTTATAACCTTTCTGATGAACATTTCAAAGGGTTAAGCAGTCATCATCTAAACTATATACCTTCGAGTCCCGTATGTTTTTCCTTTTCAGGAAAAGGACACAAGGAAGGATTAGTCAAGTGCTCGCGATTTCATTCTTCAAAGCTCAAACACTTGGGAGACTATACAGTATGGAAGGCAAAGAAGACTATAAAAAAGTCAAAGCTTAAGAAAGAAGACTAACGAAGAGTCAGAGCTCAAGCATGGAGACCTATTTTACCTAACAAATTAAAGTTACAGGAGAAATCAAAGAGCCGAAGACAAAAACACATAGCCTGATTCAGAAACCTACAACAAACATACTCATAAATGTAAACGAATGTTTAGGTCAAAGGCAAAATTTAGTTACGGGTTGAAATTTGTACCCTTGTATTTATTCAAAATCTGTTGTAAAAGAAAACGGTTACGAAAGAGTTATAGACGGTACCTGAACACATGTAAAGTGTTATGAAAGTTTAAATAATACAAAAACTTTCTTCAAAACATTACCTAAAAAAGCATGCGAATTCCTATCTCTCTTTTGTATATTTATACCATTATGAAGTTGAAACGTCTTCTTCATTAAGTGTCGTTCATAAAAGGGCCCTCTTTTATATATCTTGCTTGTTCTGAAAAGACACGAAATATTGAAGCATTTTTAAATGCAAAGTTAAATAACAAAGGGTGAAACAAAAATCGGAACATAAAGCATTTTTATGCATACACATAAGAGTAAAACGAAAACTCAAAAAACGCAAGTCATGCTAAGAAATTTAAATATTAATATTATACGACGGTAGAAACTAAGTATTAACTTAGTCCAAACTCAAATTTTTAATACAAAATTGCCCCTAAGTTGTCATTGGGGACTTACCAACCAACTTTACCCCCAGATGGGACCGGGGGTAACCACCAATTGATTAATCAAAAGAAAAAAAGGGTTAACAAACACTCTCACTAGACACTGGGAAGATGATCTTCATCAACACAAGGAGCAGTTCGAGATGGCACAGGTTGGGCAGCAGCTCCATCAGGAACGATTCCATCACCCATGGGAACTTCTACTTCAATTGATGAAAAACTTTGACTTTGCCGAGACCTTTCAATTGTCTGCTTAGTTTTGGAAATTTCATCTTGTAAGTCAAACTTTTCCTGGCCCATTTCCGTCAAAGTATCAAGCCGAGCATTCAAATAAGCCCAACTTACATCGACAACTGCCTTATCCTCGAGAGCTTCATAGTCCTTCTCCCGTCGTTCAACGTCCACTCTCAGCTCATCTCTTTCAACCACAATAACATCATAAGAAGCTTGTAAATGAGTGTGGCGCCCCCTTTTTTCCTCGAAGAGTCGGGGTTTCGACATTTATGGACAACTCATTTCTTTTTGGGAAATGGGTATGGAATTTGAATAGTCGCCACCTAACGGATTTAAGGAGCGTTAGGGAACCTAAAGAAAGTAACTCATAAACCAGTTTACTTTACCAGAGATTGGGTAAGGGCTCGAAATTACCTTGAGGGGAAGGTGTTAGGCACCCCTCGAAGTCCACAACGGTGGGTCCCGACCAAACTCAATTTAAGCGAATTAGTCATAAAGCAATTTAAACAAATAGAGATTATTTAAAAAGGAATAAAGGGGGGTCCTAGGTTTATTAGCCTATAGGATCACTTCTGTGCAATACTCGGTAACCTTCCTCAAATAGAGGTGTTACGCTTAGCATTAGCGCACATGTCATCATATCCTTTACTACCCTATTACCCTCCCCTTAATTATTATCTAAGCGTTCTAATAGCATCAAATACGTACCTTATGCATGCATTACCCGTCCCTTACTTGTGGCCCTGGAGGTACTTATAGACTCACCTATGGTGCTTAAAAGGAGAAAACTACGCGACAAACAAAACAAGTAGGACTGTCACATAAAAGATCACTTAAGGGGGACTCATATTTATGTCACGACCCCAAATCCTAACATGTCGTGATGGCGCCTATCGTGGAACTAGGCTAGCCAACCATCACATAACTACACATTTGTTCTATTATAATATTTCAAAAATCAATAATAAGCAGCAAACAAAGTATAAAATAATTTCTTTAAGCCTCAATAATAATCTAATAGTCTAAAAAAATCTCCCAAGATTGGAGTCAACCGATCACGAGCATCTAAGAAATAAACTAATCTGCTAATGTCATAATAAATGTCTAGGAATAAACTACTAATACTAAATAGGGAAATGGAGAAGCTACGGACACTGGACAGCTACCTCGAAATCCCAAACGCTGATGACAACGAGCTCGGACGACTACTGCTCCAAACCAGTACCTAGATTTGCACACAGGGGTGCATGGAGTAATGATGAGTACACCAACTCAATAGTAATGAAAATAAATCACAATCTGAGAATAAGAAACACACAACACAGATACACCAATCCACAAAACAGTAAAACATCAAGTCTCCATAAAGTATACATCAATACATAAGTTCAAAAACCAGTTCCTTTGAAACAAGTATATTTTCCAATATTTCTCAGTAAAACTCTCAGTAAAAATCAGTTTGAAAAATGAAGTGAATCATAGTCAAAAACTCAGTAAAATATCATCATAAAACTGCCCCTCGGGCCATAATCATCAGTCGTAACAATTTCCCTCAGCACCTCACTGTCACTCAGTATCAGCCCCATGGGCAACCTCACTGTCACTCATGCCTCCCAATCACTCATCACTCGGCACTCGCACTTAGTAGGTACTTGCGCTCACTGGGGGTGTGTACAGACTCCGGAGGGGCTCCTACAGCCCAAGCGCTATAAACAAGCACATCAAGGCATAAATCACTCTTAGGCACTCGGCCTCTCTCATATCATAACATCCTCACAACATTGGCCCTCGTCCTCACTCAGTCATACACTCTCAGCATGTCACTCGGGCCATGAATAAAACGGGGTTCTCAACCCAAAATAGTATTTCATTTCAAGAAATAGTAATATTATCACAACAATTTCACAAGAAAGACTGAGTGAAAAATCATAGTTTCAAAGTAGTGAGAATATCAGTAAAATAGCCCCCAAGGGGTTAAAATAGATCGGCACTAGGCCCTAAACATGGCTTACAACCCAATTATAGCAAATCATAGTAATACTATAGGGAATAAGCTTTAAAAAGCAGTTTCGCGACTCAATAGTTGCCTAAAAAGGTACATTTTTCCAAATTTCCAATTCGTGCACGCCCCACACTCGTCATCCAATGTGTGTGTCACTCCAAATCCGTGAAGGGATGTAGAGTCCTGGGTTTCATACCCTCAGGACAGGATTTAAAGACATTACTTACCTCAAACTAGCCCGAAAAGCTACTCTGCAACCCGCTTGCCTCTCGAATCAACTTCTGAATGCTCCAAATCTATAAAGATCAGATTTTTCTCATCAAATTATGCTAAAAGAATGAATTCCAATTGAAAGATATCGATTTAAGCACAAAACCCGAAATTAGCCAAAACCCGACCCCTGGGCCCGCGTCTCAGAACTCGACAAATTTAATACCAGAATGTTCTTCATCATCTCAAGAGTCCTTACATATAAAGAACTCTAAAATCGGAGTTCGTTTGACCCCTCAAATCATCCCCTAAAGGTCTCATAATCTCAAGCCCTAATCTCATCTTTTTCTACTGGTTTTCATAAATTAAACACGGATATTTTGATCCTTAATCACTTTTAATCGGGTTTTAGGGTCCAAAATCCTTACATCAACGAAGAACAATGATTTTCTCTCTTCAGAATCGCCTCAAATCTCTATTCCCGTTCAAAAATGGTGGAAAAATAGGTTAAGGTTGCGAAAGGGTTGTAATTTAACTGGCCAGTTATTTCTTCATTGCAAACGCGGCCCCCTTCCCGCGTTCGCGAAGAACAAACTTTCTAGGCCTCAATTTTTCTCTTCGCGGACGCGCCAGAAGCCACGCGAACGCACTGCTTCCACCAACTAGACCTTCGCGTTCGCATCCACCCCTCCGCGAACGCTAAGAACAAAGCTCCAGCTTCCCCAAACAACTCTCCGCGAACGCACCTCGACTCACCGCGTTCGCACCTCCAGGCTCGCGAACGCATAGAACATTGGCCCCCTCTCTCCAAATTACTCTATGCGAACGCGGGCCTCTTACGCGAACGCATAGAGTAAACTTCTGCTGCAGAAACACCAGCAATTCAGCTGGTTCAAAAATCCAACAATCACCACCTTGACCACCCGAAACTCACCCGAGTCCCTCGGGGCCTCAACAAAATGTACCAATACACCTCATAACACCATTCAAACTTAGTCTAGCCCTCGGAACACCAAAAACAACACGAAAACACAAAAATCACATCAAATTCAAGCCTATGAACTTTGAAATTTCTAAAATTCACAAAGATGCCAAAATTGTCCAAAACAACTCCGATTGACTTGAAATTTTGCAGACATATCCAAGATGACATTACGAATCTGTTTCAACTTCCGGAATTCCATTCCGACCCCGATAGCCTATTTTCCACTGCCGACCGAAAATCACCAAAAACTAACTTTTGCCAATTCAAGCCTAAGAGCACGTTTGGATTGGCTTTAAAAAAGTGGCTTTTAAGCACAAGTGCTTAAAAGTGGCTTTTAAATGCTGGAGCTTATTTTAATATTTAAGCAGTTACATGTTTGGATAAAAGTGTTGAAGCTTAAAAAAAGTTGTTTGGCAAACAAGTGCTGGTAAGCACTTTTTCCTATTAAAAAGACAAAAATATCCCTAAAGCTTAACACATTATAAAGGAGCTTATTACAGGAGTAGCAATTATATATAAGTATAATATATTAAAAAAGAAAGATGGAAAAAAAACTGAAAATATATTTTTTAAAAAATCGGGG
>ML258547.1:404-35314 GCA_005239495.1 Nicotiana undulata | reverse complement strand
GGGGGGGGGGGGGTACGAAAAAAACAGAAATTTGAAAATTAAAAAAAAAAGTAAAAAAAAAATTTGTTGTGCGGGAGTGGGGGCAGGGGGGTGGGGAGGGGTGTAGAAAAAAAAGAAATTTTAATAGTTTCTTTGATTGAGGATAATTTTGGTATTATAAAAATTTATAAGGGACAAAAGAGTAATTTTATTGGTCAAACTAAAATGGCTTTTAAGCCAAAATAAAATGGGATCAACCAACTTCTTGCTTTTGGCTTTTTTTAAGCACTTTTTAGCTTTTTTTAAGCAGCTTTTTTTTCTTTTTCCAAACACTCCATTTAATAAAAAATTGTTTAAAAGCTGGTTTGACCAACTTTTAAGCCCATCCAAACACCCTCTAATTCTACACCGGACATCACAAAAATATTATGAACACACTCCTAAGTCCCTAATCACCTAACGAAGCTATACGACCCATAAAATTCGCATTCCGAGGTCGTTTACCAATAAGTCAACTCTCAGTTGACTTTTCTCACTTTAAGGCTATTTTTAAAGACTAAGTGGCTAAATTCTCACTACAACCATTCTGATTCCGAGCCTACCGGCTCTAACACATCATAAACAGTATAACCAAACTATGACAAGGCAATAACAGTAATTATAATGCAAGTTCCACGTAACTACCGATCGGGTCGCTACATTCTCCCCCTCTTAAACAAACGTTCGTCCTCGAAGCAGGCATCTCCCTCTCCATCTCCCAAGTAGCCTCCTTCACTGGCTGACCTCTCCACTGTACCTTCACTGAAGCTATATCCTTGGACCTCAACTTTCTGAACTGACGATCCAAAATTGCTACTGGCTCTACCGCATATGACATATCACCCTCAAGTTGCATTGTGCTGAAGTCTAAAACATGAGACGGGTCACCAACACATTTTCGGAGCATCGACACATGAAATACCGGATGAACACTCGATAAGTTGGGTGTCAAGGCAGGTATATAAGCCACCTCTCCAACCTTATGAAGTACCTCAAAAGGACCAATACCTTCGACAAATCTCGCCATTTGCCTTCGTCGCAGATCGAGGAGGCTGCCAATTTGCGAGCCCAATCCGCGAGATCGGGGACCTCATTTGGCATCCACGGGTTCGCTGCGGAGAAGGATAGGAAACGTTCTCATGGAGTCTAACAAAACTGAGAACAAAAATAATGAAGTGCGGCATATTACTTACGTTTGAAATTCCATTCCTCTGGAAACGACAAGAACTCCACAGGAATGACGTCAGCGGTCCTCACTCGAACAAACCGACTCATCCATCCTTGATCCTTGTCCTCGTCATCACTGGCGAAGAAGGGTTTGGTAGACCGGCGTCGAAGTCTAATTAGACCTCGGTAATGCAGAGGCCGATACAACCACATGAGGTGACTAAAAGTGAACTCGAGCTCGGTCTTTTTAGCAAAAAATCTCATCATCAGCACGATTCACCAGAAAGACGGATGGATCTGAGATAAAGTAACTCGATACCTTTGACAGAAATCGAGCACGAGTCGGTCAAGAGGAGCAACGTAAAAAGGGTATGTATACACATTTAGAAACCCCTCTACATGGGCCATAATATCCTCTCCCCGGGAGGGTATCTGCAGCATCACTTTTTCTCCACATCCGCAGTCTCTCCTCGTAGCTTTGAGGTGCCTCACTTCGATTTATCTCGCGTACCTCGATGCGTGCTCCCGATGGACAGGGACGTTGTGAGGCTTCTCTATCGTAAAATCTTTCATCAAGTCGAAGCAGTCCGAGGTTGGCTCGCCAAGCGTCGGCGGTGTACCATCGGCCAAGCGGGAAGATGTGGTAGGTCTCCCCTATTTCTTATGAGCGTATTTGGATATGGTAACCATCACTTCATCAAACCAAAAAAGGGAAGATGAGAACTTTTGCAAAAGCTTTAAGCTGATATGGTGGAACTGATGGAGAAAAGGAACTCTATGGAGAAAGATAGTTGCACAAAGAAATAAAGCTCTTAATGAAAGAGAAAGCAAGTATATATAAGAAGAGAAGCGACTATTCATTAATTTTGATAGCCAATCATCTCTAACGAAGCAATTATAACTTTTTGGGAAATGTACCAACGGGGCCACTTCGGTCACTTCACGGTCATGTCATAGGAATGACGTTACCACACAGCGTTTCGAGGGATCGAGGAGTCAAATAGATTCCTTAGCAACCCTATCTAAGGAAGTCATGCGATTGAAATCAGAACATGCCGATCTCAAGGGTCTTTGTTGCTCCACGACCGAGCTCGAAGGAGTCAAAATGAAGTTCGAGCTCGACTTTTGCATGAACACCAAAAGGCGAAACTTTGAAGATATTAATACAAAGAAAGAGTGAAACAAGAAAATTCCTTATATTCCAAAAGGTATATTTACATGAATACATTTACAAGGCTCTGACACCGAGCTCTAGCCCCAAAAGAAGAAGAATAAAAAAAAATGAAGAAGGGCATAGTCTTCTTCTTCACTGCTCCCCGAGCCGCTAGCAGATCCCTCGTTGGAAGTGGTCGGTGCTGCCAAATCCTCTGCCGAGGCCTTCGCATCCTCGATTTCGGTAGAGAGATCGAAACCCTTGGCATACACTTCCTCGAAGGCCTGCTTTCGAGCTTCTAGTCGAGCATGACCGAGAGCGCGAGTCAGCTTGAGCTCGGCCTCTTCAGATATCTTCCTGGCTCGAGCATTCGCTGCAGCAACATCTTCCCAATATGAGAATATGAGGGCATCAGCTTCAGACTCGTCCGTGGATAACGCGACAACAATTTCAACATGAAGCGCCACATATTTGCGGGCCTCCTCTTTCGCGCTCTGAAGAAGATGCTGGGACGAATCCAACTTCTCTTGAAGAGTGTCCTTCTCGGAGGATATATTTTCCATGCCCTGCTTATGTTCGAGGATCTCAACATATTTGGCAACAATCTCGTCACGAAGCTGCCCCACTAGAGCATCATTCTTCTTGATTTGAAACAACCAAGTCAAATTGTTGGATGCTGGGTTATGAAAATAGAAAGAAAACCCTCGAAGGCTAAGATACATGTTCGGTGAAGTTGGTCCGTTCTTGGAGCGCTTTTTCCAACCTTGATCGGAGGTCATTCAATTCCTCTTCCTTTCGGGCATATAAAGTCTTTAGCTCATTCGACGCTGACGTGAGCTTTTCAAACTCCTCCTTACGATGAGTCAGCTCGTCTCGTAACTTGGAGAAAGCCCGATCATAGAGCATCACGACTTGAAACATGAAGAAAAGAAGTTAGAAAAATAAGAATCAAAATCCAAAGCACAAACGCTACATCAAAAAATTACCTGCTTCTAGAGCTTTTCATCCTCCTCGAGAATAAGTGGGGCATCGAGATCGACATCCTCTTTGACACCGGTAAAATAATCTCCAAATAAATATTCTCTCCTTGGGATGCCCCCACGTCGGGAGTTCCCTTGTTTTGGGCATCCCGTATTTGCGTTGAAGAAAATGACGGACCTGGTGGAAATTCATCTATGTCATCAACCTCGATCGTGCCCTTCTCTCGCCCTCGAGGAATCTCAGAGTTGGGTCCCCCGACTTCACCGACCAAATGCTCATCGGCACAAGATGTACCTTGGTCGATGATCGGCTCGGGGACTTCACTTGCATCCTCCTCAAAAGTCTCCTCAACTCGAGGCGAGATCATATTAGCAACCTCTAGCTTAGCGGTCTTCAGCTCAGCAGCCTCGAAGCATCGACGTTTCATTTCCCCTAAGTACCAGCGGACAATTGTCGTCATCTTCGTCTTAAGAACGAAAGCTCTCAGCTGCTGTCGGAGTTAAGGCCGTTCCATTGGCTTTAGGTTTTCGAGTTGTGGCTCTCTTTGGTTTCGGGGATCCCGCCGGCGTCTCGTTCTTTCTTTTTTATCTTTGGCGGGTTTTTGGGTCTCCACATCGCTAGGCGGAGGCGGCCTCATCAAAGAAGTTTCTCCAAGGCCCGCGTAAGCTCAAAAAGTCAAGTATACCACTAAGGAATATTTTACTAAGGGGATTCGAAAGCAGCAGTGGTAGAAAAAAGGCGGGTTTTTGGGTCGCCATTTTGCTCTTAGACGAGCGTGACGAAGAATAGGCTTCCTCTTTTTTAGGGAGTGTCTTAGAAGTTTTGGCCATGATTATAACAAAGTTTCAAAGTGAGAAGAGAAAGCTGGCGAAGAAGTGAACACAAAAATAAGATGGAAACATGAAACTGTTAACGAATATTGGAAGATTTGAAGATGTTGTAAAAGTATAAAAGATGGGGAATTGGAGTACTTATAGGAATCATCTGAGTGTAATGGAGGAGTTGAAAGAGAGACCAATAGCAGTTCGTGGGATTTTCGAGAATTGTGTTGACAAGACCACTGTGCAACCTTTCTGTCACATCAGTTGTTGACCTCACGTGGATGACGTCACGGTGGAGATATCGAAGAGCCAAGAATTCAAAATTATTTCTTATCATTTCACTCTAAGAAACGCGGGGACTATCTGTATACGGCCAAAATCGGGGAGTCCGATTTTGGGGCCTTTATGGCACTTCGAGCCCGGACTCGAGAGACTCGAAGCACAATCTGAGGCTCGACCCCGAAGTACTCCCATCGAAAGGGTATATCTAAGACTCACCACAACATACCTCGAGGCAGTATGAAAATCGATGATCGTCTGGAAAGGCGGGAAATTCCCAAGGGCACGTGGTTAGAACTGACCAAGTCTGCAAGAATAATACAAGTTCGTACTGAGTCATTATACAGTTGTACCAATAGCATTTCCTTGTCATAATTAGACATGTACTATGTCAAGATTCCTCCTCCTATATAACAGGATCTCTATCATTTTGTAACACGCATGAATATTCAATGCAATAGAACTTTCTTTGCTTTTCTTGCTTAAACACGCTCAACAATTACTCTACAGATTTATTACTTTCCATTTATTATCTTCATTTATTGTTCTTCATTTATTACCCATTATTAACCGCCAAAGGATACCCTCGAGGCCTCCAATATCATTGTTTCTTCATTCATTGTTCATTATGGATTGTTAAAACTCGACCTCAAGGTCCCTCTGTTCCAGCGAGCTCGAGGCCCCAACCTTGTGACAACTTTGGTTTGCATATCTTGCTTTCCTTAATCACACTTAGTATTTTTCACTTAAAACTAGTATACAAATAAATCACATATTTTAAGAACCACAAATCAAATATAATTGTTAATACCATTTTCAAGGTAAACATATTTATAGACAATGTTGGACTGAAATCAGAAGAGGCGTAACTCTTCAGAATGGTTGTTTATGCAAAATGGCCATAGCATAAATGCCATAACATAAATGGCTATTTACTCAACAATAAAGAGAAAAAATTGAAGAGGGTAGTTAATTTTCTGTTACAAAAGCAAAAAACGCAAAAATGGAAACAGTTGGATTTTAATAGTAATATTCTTGGATTTAATAGTAATATTCTGTTATTAAAACAGATATTTAATAACATTTCAGTTAATATTTACTATTAACAAACAAATTTGGTCCAAAAAATTAATCAATCAATCGATCATTCGACCGAATCCAAATGCGAAGCCGAAGTCGAGTCGAGCGAGCGGCGACGATGACGACACCATGAGGCTTGCCTTTTTCTCAACTCTTTAAGAGTTAGAAGAAGAGCAATTTCTTATATATCCATTAAAAGCTCTTCCTATTCTAATATGGGACAATGTCCCTTCATCAAGGAGGGAATCTCAAATGAAACTCAAATATTTCATTTTCCCTTCATTTCCCATTTACCCTCTTTTAAGCATTAATATACTTAAAACCCCAACAATCCCCCACATGAATGGGGAATGGATATATCACGGAAATATGCATGAAAAATTGTGTGATTCACAAGCAAGGATTAATTGCATCTGGATAAGTAGGTTTCCCTTAGAACTTTCTGTAGTGAACTTATGTCGGATATACTCGATCAATCAGTAGATTTGATATATTTGAACCGTCGAACTTTGGTGTATACCTAGATAACCATAAGTCATACTAACAATCCTTAACCGTCTTTGATTCTCATTGTTGTGTTCATTTCAGCCATGAACACCGCCTAGTTTCATAAGTTCATAGAGAACTGGCCTTGCAAAATTCTCCTTGAAGCGACTAACACTTCACACTTACATAGGTGATTCCTAAATGTGTCATCCCGTAGATACACTATTTGATATACCCCGTATCAAATTTAGAAATCATTAAAAAGCCTTAATCCTTTTGTAAGTGGATCCGACACATTATCACTTGACTTTACATAGTCAATTGTGATAATTCCTCTAGAGAGTAATTGCCTAATAGTTTTATGTCTTCGTCGTATATGACGAGATTTACCGTTATACATAACGCTTCCAGCCCTTCCAATTTCCTCTTGACTATCGCAATGTATGCATATTAGTGCCAATGGTTTGGTCCCAAATTGGAATGTCTTCCAAGAAATTTTGGAGCCATTCATCTTCTTCGTCGGCTTTATCTAAGGCTATGAACTCAGCCTCCATTGTAGAGTGGGTACGACTTCCAAGATACCGCTCCTCCACCAATAGTGAATACATATCCACTTGTGGACTTGGAATCAATTGATCCGGTGATCCAATTTGCATCACAGTATCCCTCAGTGACCGCAAGTTATTTACTATAGTGCAAAGCAAAGTCCTGGGTATGTACTAAATACCCCAAAACTCGTTTCATTTCTATCCAATGAGATTGACCTGGATTGCTCGTATATCGACTCAATTTACTTATAGCACAAGCTATATCTGGTCGTGTACAATTTATGATGTACATTAATCATCCCAACACACGAGCATAATCCAATGTGATATACTTTGGCCTTTGTTCTTTGCTGATGCAAGATTCACGTCAATTGGAGTCTTTGCAACTTTAAAGCCCAAGTGCTTGAATTTTTCAAGTACTGTCTTAATATAATGAGATTCTGAAAATGGCAGACCTTGAGAAGTCTTATGGATCTTAATTCCCACAATTAAATCAGCAACTCCCAAGTCTTTCGTATCAAACTTACCAGTTAGCATACACTTAGTTGCATTTATGTTGGCAATGTCATTACTCATTATCAGCATATCATCCACATATAAGCAAACAATTATGTGATTTGGAATATTTTTAATGTACACACATTTATCATATTCATTTATTTTAAAATCATTTGACAATATTGTTTGCTCAAATTTCGCATGTCATCGTTTGGGTGCTTGTTTTTGTCCGTAAAGGGACTTAACAAGCCTACATACCTTCTTTTCTTTACCCGAAACCACAAACCCTTCAGGTTGTTACATGTAGATTTCTTCCTCCAACTCTCCATTTAAGAAGGCTGTCTTAACATCCATTTGATGAATTTCAAGACCATAACGCTACTAACGTTCGTATGGACGTAATTCTTGTAACTAGAGAGTAGTATCGAAATTGTCAAGATCTTCTCGTTGCCAATACCCTTTGACCACACGTCTTGCCTTATATTTGTCAATAGTGCCATCGTCTTTCATTTTCCTCTTAAATGTCCATTTAGAACCCAACGGTTTATTTCCAGGAAGAAGACCAACCAATTCCCATGTATGGTTGTTCAATACGGATTCTATTCCACTATTGATTTCCTCTTTCCAAAATAATGATTCCGAAGAAGACATATCTTCTTTAAATGTTTGAGGCTCATTCTCCAATAAGAAAGTCACAAAGTCTGATCAAAATGAAGTTGACTTTCTTTGACGTTTACTACGTCTTGGATCCTCCTGATTAAATTTACTTTCTTTTGTTTCTTCCCGAGGTCGTTTATATCCTTCACCAATTAACTCACATTCCTTTTTATAAGGATATATATTTTTAAAGAACTCTTCATTATCTGATTTTATAATTGTATTATTATGAATGTCGGAATTTTCTTATTTGTGAACTAGAAATCGATATGCTTTACCCTTTTGGGTTTAGGAACTTGCACTTTTGCCAAACACCCCCACACTTTAAAATAATTCAAGTTGGGCTTCCTTCCTTTCCATTTTTCATATGGAATGGATTGTGTTTTGCTATGGGGCACTCGATTTAATATTNACAATCAACGGTTTTCGGTCCTATTTTTACCCGTTTGGGTTTAGGAACTTGCACTTTTGCCAAACACCCCCACACTTTAAAATAATTCAAGTTGGGCTTCCTTCCTTTCCATTTTTCATATGGAATGGATTGTGTTTTGCTATGGGGTACTCGATTTAGTATTCGATTAGCCGTAAGAACGGCTTCCCCCCACAAGTTCTGTGGCAAACTAGAACTTATCAACAATGCATTCATCATCTCCTTTAATGAACGATTCTTTATTTCCGCAACCCCATTGGATTGGGGCGTGTAAGGGGACGTTGTTTGATGAATAATTCCATATTGTAAACATGTTTCTTCAAAAGGAGATTCATATTCACCACCCCTATCATTTCTTATCATTTTGATTTTCTTGTTAAGTTGCGTTTCAACTTCATTTTTGTATTGCTTGAATGCGTCTATTGCTTCATCTTTACTATTAAGTAAGTAAATATATCAATATCGAGTACTATCAATCAATAAAAGTAATAAAATACTTCTTTCCACCGCGAGAGAGTATTGTCTTCATGTCGCAAATATCTGTGTGAATTAAGTCTAAAGGATTTGAATTCCTTTCAACTGATTTATAAGGATGTTTAACATACTTAGATTCCACACATTTTGACATTTTGATTTGTCGCATTCAAACTTAGGCAATACTTCCAAATTAATCATTTTCCGCAAGGTTTTACAATTAACATGACCCAAACGTATATGCCATAATTCATTTGACTCAAGTAAGTAAGACGAAGCTGAAATTTTATTATTATTCTCAACAACCATTACATTCAGCTTAAAAAGGCCCTCAGTGAGGTAACCTTTTCCAACAAACATTTTGTTCTAACTTATTACAACCTTATCAGATACAAAGACACATTTAAAACCATTCTTAACAAGAAGTCCAGCACATACCAAAACCTTCCTAATATCGGGAACATGAAGGACGTTGTTCAAACGTCACCACTTTGCCGGAAGTCATTTTTAGAAATATCTTCCCACATACTTCAATCTTGGCAGTTGCATCATTTCCCATAGAAAGCGTCTCTTCGGGTCCAAAAGGAGCATATGTAGCAAAAGCTTCTCTAACAGCACAAACATGGCGAGTGACTCCAGAATCAATCCACCACTCCCTTGGATTGCCCACCAGGTTGCATTTAGAATGCATATCACACAAGTCATCAACATCTTCGTGCTTTTCAACCATGTTTGCTTGACCCTTCTTCTTGTCTTTCTTTGGAGCACGACAATCTGTAGATTTGTGTCCAACTTTGCCACAGTTGTAGCAATTACCGTTGAAGCGCTTCTTGCTTGGGTTGCTTTTCGATCCAGAAGCCTGCTTCCTCTTTCTCTTATTTTGAGAAGTATCCTCAACAATGTTTGCTCCCATTATTGTTGAATTTCCACGGCCTTTCTTTTCAGCAGCTTTGTTGTCCTCTTCAATTCTCAATCGAACAGTGAGATCTTCAAGGGACATTTCCTTGCGTTTGTGTTTCAAATAATTTTTGAAGTCCTTCCACAACGGAGGCAACTTCTCAATCATCGCTGCTACTTGGCATGCTTTATTGATGACAAGACCTTCAATGAAAATTCTGTTAGTAAACATAATAAAATTAATACTACCAACAATAGTATTAATTCTACTTATACATTCAGCAAGGAGATCGTGAATAATCACTTGCAATTCTTGGACTTGAGTAATAACAGACTTGTTATCTACCATTTTGTAGTCCAAAAATTTAACGGCAAGGAATTTCTTCAACCAGGCATCTTCAGTTTTGTATTTATTTTCAAGCGCAATCCACAGTTCCTTTGATGTCTCCACGCCACTGTAGACATTATACAAAGCGTCCTCCAGTCCGCTAAGAATATAATTCTTGCACAGAAAATCAGAATGCTTCCACGCCTCAATCACGAGAAAGTGTTCAGTCTCTGGAGTTTCATCGGGCAGTAGAGGAACATATTCCTTGATGAACTTCTGCAGACTTAAAGTAGTCAAGTAGAAGAACATCTTTTGCTGCCAGCGTTTGAAACCAATCCTGGAAATTTTTTCGGGTTTTTCCGACGGTGCCAGTGCTGCTGATGTTGTTCGGCTCGTTGAGGCATTGGCAACTACCATCGGAACTGCTTGGTTTCCGTTGTCATTCGTCATTTCTGTAAAACAATGACACGAACAAACGTTAAAATCACATAAATTTTAATCTCCAATGGAGTAGAAAACCACAAAGGTTTTAATCTCCAGAAAAACAAATATAACCCAAATATAGAAAATAAAAGATTAAATTCCTTAAGATTGTTAGTAAATTGTATTTGTAAACTAATTATGGAGAAAATAAAATAAAATAACTTATAAACAGAAATGCACACTAAACAAAAATGAATTAAAAAAGCCCACCGAATTCACATTGTTTTCTTAAGGAATTTATTCCCCTCATAGTACCCAATGTTATGGATTATTTCCTCTATGGATAGAACGAATTACACATTGGTGTAGTGGTACTTCAAATCTCAGTGTTTCAGCGAACACAAAGTTCGGTAGCAAATCACACTTACTTTTGCTTTCTTTGTAGTTAAAAAATAATGCAGGAGAAAAGAGAAGAACTCAGAAATTTATATGTAAAATCTAAGAGAATTGACTTGCATTTATAGCCAATGTTGGGCTGAAATTTGAAGAGGTGCAACTCTTCAGAATGGATGTTTATGCAAAACGGTCATAAGATAAATGTCATAACATGAATAGCTATTTACTAGACAATAAAGAGGGAAAATGGAAGAGGGTAGTTAATTTTCTGTTACAAAAACAGAAAGCACATTTAATAACATTTCTGTTAATATTTACTATTAACAAACAAATTTGGTCCAAAAAATTAATCAATCAATCGATCATTTGACCGATCCGAATCCGAAGCCGAGCGAGCGACGACGACGACGACGACGACGACGACGCGAAGCTTGCCTTCTTCTCTATTCTTTAAGAGCTAGAAGAAGAGCAATTGTTTATATACCCGTTAAAAACCTCTTCCTCTTCTAATATGAGACAATGTTCCTTCATCAAGGAGGGAATTTTAAATGAAACTCAAATATTTCATTTTCCCTCCATTTCCCATTTACCCTCTTTTAAGCATTAATATACTTAAAAACACAACAAAATATAACATAGATCGAAATTCTTTTATGGCCTTATGCCAGGTCCTTAGTCGTTAACTAAGTACATGTGCAACACTTGGTAATTTGCTCATGATCTTGCACAATTTGCTCACATTCTTGCTATGCCAAGCCAACCTTACTACACTCAAGATCGCTAAGAGTGTGGTAGAAAGAACACAAGAGAATTGTTAAAAGAAGCTTTGTATTAGAGAAAAGTTGAATTGTTTACTTGGTGAGTTACAAATGAATAACCCTTTTTATATATTAGTTTCTTAGGGGCTAGTGAGTAAATAATTATTATTACACAAGGCCCTTATTATTCACAAGCAAGTCCCTTCTCTAGAATATTCGACATAGCTAGAACCTTCTAAGGACTTTCCTAACAATTCTATAAGGTTCTAAGTTCTTCCATGAGAAATCTCCATATTTCTCTAGAATCTTCTAAGAACTTTCCTAGTAATTCTACATGGTTCTAAGGTCTTCCATGAAAAATCTCCATATTTCTCTAGAACCTTCTCACATGTGCTAGTTTATTTCATATGTAAGCTTTCACATGACGTCAATATATGTCAAATATCATCTACGTGGCATGATAATGTGGCGAGTCCCGACACTTCGCCTCAATTTTACTTCGAGGAGCCTTTAAAGAATTTTGGATAATAATGTCACAGCGAGCAAATTAAAGATTCCTACTACCCACCCGAAATATATTTAATGTATGAAACTTTGAACTACGATTATGAAACTCAATAATTAAAGTGGAAAAGCAATACAATCATGTGATTAAGGACACAACATACGCCGCCGATTCCGTCCTTAATTTCTCCTATGTATAGTCTGTTTCGTATTTGTATAAAAAAAGAACATTAAAAAAATTCCTACTGTTTTTTCTCACAAATTTCCGAAAAAGTACAACTCGAAAGTCACAAATCACATGTTCATCAACTTCAATTAGAGCTTAACCCTTGGATTACATCCTGTTAATGACACGCATCCCTATCTTCACCCTGTCCATGTGGTACTCATACTGCCGCTAAACCCTTAGGTTGGATCTCTCTTTTGGAACTTAAATTAAGTAAAATTCAAAAATTACAAGGTATTTCATTGTTTAACTTTGCCGCGCAATATAAGCGGTGTTGATTTTGAATAAGAAATGAGTGTTGAAATAAGTTTACCTTCTGCCTAAAAACAATCAAATTATAATAATGTTTGATCCTCTCTATGTCATAATTTTTGTGAAGAAATTCGCAGGAAAAAAAAGATACACTAAATTTTTTACATAAATTCTTCAAATAATTTTGAAAATAAAATGTAAATATTTAAAAACTACATGAAAAACAATTTATGTAGTAAATAATTCTAAGATACTAAAATATTGATGAAGATCATAGTTTTAAAAAAACAGTTTGAGCTCCTTAAATAGTACTGCCTGTATTCTAATTTATACTTGTAACATTATTTACTTATTAGTCAGTTCAAAAGAGAATGATATATTTATATATTTAAAAATAATTTAATATTTTTATTTTGCTATTAAAATAAAAATTAATAATTATATAAATGTCACTCTCGATCCACTATAATTGATTTCTTTGGTTATTTTAACGCATATTAAAAAATTCAACTTTTAGCATTAATTAACAATGAAATTGATCATATTAACTTTTTGTTCATTCAAAATATAAGAAATACTTCTAGGTTGTTTACTCAAAGGGCAACTTTAGAAGAAAATAAATTAACGATTTCTTAATATCTGAAAAATTCACATATTACGAACCACAAAAAGCCCCAAAAAATTATCGGAGGGAGTGTGATATGTTTCATTAGGGGTGTTCGTCGGTCGGTACGGTACGGTATTTAGACATTTCTGTTCGGTATTCGGTTTCTTAAAATGCAATACCAATACCGTACCTAATTAAATTTGGTATGATTGAATCTTTCTCCTTTCAGTTTATTCGGTTTGAATACTGACTAGTGCATAGAGTCATAGACTTTAATATTTTAAATTAAGGTACTCAAAAGTACAAAACTAAAAATATTTGTTGATAAAAGTTTTGTCCAATACTAACAAATATCAACCCAGAGAGAGAAAATTATACATAAAGAATAAATTGATCATTAGAAATGTCTTGTTACTTGCTTAGAGTTGATTGATGAACTTAGAGAATAAAGGAAAGTATAATTTTAAATTTTTATATTTATGTTATGATTAATAATATGTGTATTGGGTAATATAATATATATTTCGGTACAGTATCGGTATTTCAGTATTTTATTTTAAAATACCAAATACCATATCTAATACCAATATTTTTTAAAATTTAAACCAAATACCATATCGAATACCAAATATCAAAATTTTCGGTTTCGGTACGGTAATTTCATATTTACCAAATTATGCACAGCCCTATGCTTCGTAACATTACTTTACGTCTTTTTTACTCCCTCCGGTTCACAATAAGTGGCCAATTTCTTTTTTTATTTTGGTTCAAAATAAATGTCCAGTTATGTAATCACGAAAGAATTCAATTTGTTTTCACAAAATAACCCCTATGCACATATCCCTAAAATTATGGGTGTTCATGGTTCGTTTTGGATCGGTTTTTCCCTAAAAAGAAACCAAACCAAGTAAGTCGGTTCTTAAAATGTTGGAACCAAACCAAATCAATTAAGTCGGTCTTTTAGAGATTCGGTTTTTGTCGGTTTTTCCGGTTATTTATCGGTTTTTTCTTAAATATGAGACATACATTACCAAACACATATTCCACGACGACTACATTTTCTAAGTAACACTAAAAAAATCAATTGTTCTTTGAGAAATCTATCATTTACCATGATATATTGATGATAAACGAATCAAATATTGATGGATAATTTAAGTCAATTAAAAACGATTATTTTTAACATGAAATAATTCTTGTACTTAGTAAAATCAAACTACCAATCAAACTAGAATGTAAAGGTAAAAAATTAGATTATTGTTACCGTAAAGAACTAGACTTATAATACAAATGACTAATATGTACCATAACATTTTAGAAACTTTATATGAAAATATACATATATATATATAGGTATAATTATAAATTTAAATATCTACTTCTATAGTCGGTTTGGTTCAGTTATTTTTTTATTAAAACCAAAATCAAATCAATTTTGATCGGTTTTTGAAATTCAAAATTAAAACCAAATCAAACCTAAAAAGTATTGATTTTTTTGGTCGGTTTGGCTCGGTTTTCGATTTGGTTCGATTGTTCAGGTTTTTATGAATAGTCCTACCTAAAATGTTTTCTTACTCATCATATTAAATATTTAATTAGAAATAATTTAGTCATAGTAAATAATTTTATATAAAATTTAGTATTTTTTTAATAAGCGTACTAAAAATAATTTGGTCACTTATCCTAAAGATTCACATTAAATGTAAACGGTCGAGCATGAAACATCATAACTTCAGTAGTTCGGGTGTCGGAAATTGATCAAATTAACCATTATGGTAAGAGGGTAATGCTTTATTTAATTACTCAGCTGAATTAACTGGTTTGTCATCTCAAGTCCACAAAATTAGACCCTAAATAAAAACGGTAGAACAGCACCGACGGGTCAATTCAAAAGAACCGGGTTCCCATGTGGACCCATGTTTCTAGCTAGCGCACATCCCGTGATTAGTGGTTCATGCAACGGCGCGTCTCTCAATTCCTTCCTTTCCTTTCCTCATTGGATCCTCTTGATAAATTTCACTATCATATGACACCTTCATTTCTTTTTCTTTTAAAAAGAAAAAACTAAGTATACGTATTTTTATTTCTTAGTATTTGGTGTTTTACTGACAATTATGCTTAAAGGTTAAAGCTCAGCCCAAAAACTTTACCAACTTCCCTTCCTTTATCCATTTTCCTTTTGCCTCATTCTCATACAAGAATATCATTTCTTTGTTGCTCTTATTTAATTAGGATATATATAAAGTATAAATATAAAAAAATAACATCGTTTACATTTACTCATTTATTCACCTCTTCAGAGATGGTTTTAAAAACGTCGAGTTAGTAGTCCTTTTCCCCCATAATAATGTGCTGCGTTGTAAACAGAAAAGCACTTGGAATTTTGGAAGAAAATGAGAGTAGAACATGTTCCATTAAATAAAAATAAAGCAAAACCAACCAAAAAGAAAAAATAAATCATTGAATGAAGAGAAGTGAGAAACCATTGAAGCCGTCCAGCTATATCCCATCCCCCACTTCTTAGCCATCTCCATTACCTATTTCCCTCTCCCTTTTCTCCACATTTTTCTCTTAAAAAATCCAAAGCTCTCTCTCTCTAAAAGCTACTCAATCCAAAGCCAAGAGTGAGCTCAGAAGAAGAAGCAGAAAATAGCTCAGCAAAAACTGTGCTAATGGCTTTAAAAATGCTACTTTTCCTATGCATCTCTGCCTTATTAAGTACTTCCTCTTTATCCCAGCGCCATTCGCCGCTAAACACTGCGTATTACCGTAAATCATGCCCAAGATTTGAGCAGATAATGGAAGAAACCACTACCAACAAACAGATCACTTCCCCTACTACCGCCGCCGCCACCCTCCGCCTCTTCTTCCACGACTGCTTCGTCGGCGGCTGTGACGCCTCCGTACTCGTCTCCTCCACTCCCTTCAACAAAGCAGAACGTGACGCCGAAATCAACCTTTCTCTCCCCGGCGACGGCTTCGACGTGGTCGTACGCGCCAAGACAGCGCTTGAACTTTCCTGCCCTGGTATCGTCTCTTGCTCCGACATCCTCGCCGTCGCTGCCCGAAACCTCGTTGTCCAAACCGGCGGCCCGTTTTATCCAGTTAAATTAGGCCGTAAAGATTCTTTTGTATCCAAAGCCTCATTAGTAGAAGGAAATCTTCCCCGGCCCACAATGCCAATGGATCAAATCATTAAGATTTTCCAATCCAGAGGATTTTCTATCCAAGAAATGGTAGCATTATCTGGAGCTCACACAATTGGATTTTCCCACTGTAAAGAGTTCAACTCAGATCTTTATAACTACAACAAAACTTCACAAGCTGATCCTTCGTATAATCCGAGGTTTGCTCAAGCTTTGAAAGATGCTTGTGTTAATTCCCAGAAAGATCCAACATTATCAGTGTTCAACGATATAATGACTCCAAATAAATTCGACAATATGTATTATCAGAACTTGCCAAAGGGATTAGGTTTGTTGTCTTCAGACCGTGGTCTGTTTTCAGATCCGAGGACAAGAATTCATGTTGAAGAATATGTTAGAGATCAGAATGCATTTTTTAAGGCATTTGCTTCAGCAATGCAGAAGCTTAGTGAACATGGTGTTAAAATTGGTAAACGTGGTGAGATCAGGCACAGGTGTGACGCTTTCAACAATTGATAAGGCGTTTGCTTCAAGAGTTGATTATCTTATGTTTTTGGGTTCGAATTTATTTGTTTTTGCATTAAATTACTTACCGAGATGAAAACAACTTATAATATGTATACAATGTTTTTACCCTTTTATTTAGATTAGAAAGCTCTTCTTTTGCAAATATTTACTTCTGTTTTTTTTTGTTCTGTGTTCTGTTAATTAGGTAATTGGTATTGTATTCGAGGGAAATTACTGTATTTGTGATTAGTGTGAACTGCATTATTATATTGTAATGTGTATACTGACTGATTCAGGTGAGATGCACGTAAGAGGCGGAAATCGTAAATAAAGTTTGCAACTTTTATTGTTCTATTTTGCATCTAGTTTGTCCAGTTTCTTACTTTTTCGTTTCCTTTTGCAACTTTTGTGTGAAAGATGTTTACTTTTCAGTTCAAAATGTTGGATTGATGGATTATCTTTGTTGCTTTATGATTTGAAAACGAGTGTTGTAAAAAGTTGGATCTTGTTTCGGCCGGTTTCTCCTTTTGTTACAGATTACTAAGCAATTGCCAACTCAAGTTCATCTGGCATTAGCACCTGGTATGATGCGACTACCTAAATGAAGAATAAGCTATAGACACATAACATGCTTGGTATTAATTCTATACAGATGGATCTTATGTATACCGTAGAATGAAGTATCAAACGGGTGGATATATATATCCAAATTTGCGGAATCACTCATATTATAATCTTTTACATTCTTGATTTTTCCCGTTTTGTCATCTAGCTTAGGTTCTTCATAAAACATTCGGATCGATTGACTCTATGAAATTACGTCGACTGATAAAGGTGGCAAATGGATACATATGGTCGAATTTGAGTGAGTCAAAACAGGTGAAACTAATGGATGGATCATAATTTACTTCGTCTAAAGTTTGATTATTGATTAGGTAAAAATGAGTCAAATAATGTGTCATAACCTTACTTGTTCAATGTGACACACCTCTCCTTCTTCTTTTCACCAAGTTCTACCAAATTGATATAATTTCAATCTCAATTTTTTTATTTTATATGCCCAAGTTTGAGTTTTGATCCTTTGGGTTACATTTTTTGACATGTTTACTAGACATCATTCATTTCAAATTCAACACGGTGAAGTCAAAAGATGGATCATAAATCATTTTGTTTAAGCTTAGACAGGTTGCGCAAATTACATAATTGTTGATTCGTAGTCCATGTGCATTGGCTAGAACATAACCTAATTTCTGCCGATTAAAAAGAAAAAGAAAAAAAGGTGTATTTAAATGGAACCCATTGGTTTCCAGTTTGCATTTGTTTGCTTTTGCAACTAGTGCGAAAGATGTTTCCTTTTCAGTTCAAAGTGTTTGCAACTATAGATATTTGGATTACATAGATAGTTTTAAAGAAAAGTAGGATCTTGCTTCGGTCGACGTTTCCTTTATTACAGACTATAAGGGCATTGCCAACTCAAGTTCATCTGGCTTTAGTACTTGGTATGATGCGACTAACCAAATGAATTATATAAGCTAGGAACACATAACGTGCTTGGTATTGATTCTCGTATAGATGTCAAACTCATATCATGTTTTCGTAATTCCGCGTGGGAAGCCATATGGTCACAAGGGTGGTCAACTCAGTACCCGTTGACCACCTTCGTTGAAAAATTGCACTGTGTATATAGTTAAATATTACGTTTTAGAGGTATATAACACATATTGAACATCTTTTGTCGGGAATCTTTTTTCACTTCTTTCAAGTTTGAATACCCTTGAAAAAATTCTTAGCTTCGCCACTGCTGATTTGATTCAAGTTAACACGGATTGGTTATAACTCGTTTGCTAATTTGATCTAACGGACTAAACATTCCAAATAATGTAAAAAATATAACTTGAATCCAATTATATTAAAAATTATTTTAACTTGAAAGCAGGGGCGGATCAAAGGTAGCGGAAGGGGATTCACCCTTTGCCAGAAAATTACACTTTTTATACAAAGTTAAAATTAATTATTATGTTGAATCCACTTGACTTCGTGTATTTATTTCTTCATATTTTTTAATTTCCTTTGTAAAATTCTGGCTCCGCCACTACTTGAAAGTTGGAAGAACTTAACTAAATGATTTAGGTAGTATACCTAATTACCAATTCTATATCATTAGTGGTTTTTAAAGATATTAATTACACTCCTAATTTAATGGTACCGTATATTCCTTCTAATCCCACTCCCCCCACGTTTCTCTCTCCAATTCCCACACCTTCACACATGTTTCCCTCCCACACCTACGATTTCTGTATCAAAATCCCATTATTTCTTCTGCCAAAATTAGAGAAATATTTTTAACCCCCGCCATTAACGCCCATTGTCAAGCTTCTTCTTCTACACCAGTCAAAATTGAAGCTTATTCTTCAAAGTTCATACACCCATTTACCTTCAGCTTCAAATTTTCTAAATGAAGAAGAACAAACCTTCAAAGAACAACCCTAAAAAAGCAAGAGAAACATATATTTCATCGTTTGATTTGGGTGTATTATCACCACATTCACAGAAAAGAATGAAAAAACTGCTCATGCAAGTGAAGATAAGAGGCATAGTCTTTCTCCGCGTCAAATTAGGGCTGAAGCTAGAACTAAACAATATTGTTGAATGTAAACAGTACTTCATCTACGTTATTTTAGCATGTAAATCCTTTCCTACTGAATAATTATCTAGTTATTCTGTAAACTACATAATATCTACAATCAGAACACAAATAATCTACAATTTATCTACAAAATATCTACAAACTGGGTACATTGAATTTTAAAATCCCAATTCCCATTCAATTAGGGCATAATTGGGATTTCGACATAATTGTGTTTTTTTGCAGAAGATTTGTAGAAGTTTTAGTCGTTTTTGATTTGTGAAAACATAAAACAAAGCATTTACAATCAGAATACAAATAATATACAATTTATCTACAAAATATCTACAAACTGGGTACATTGAATTTTAATATCCCAATTCCCATTCAATTATAGCATAATTGGGATATTCGACATAATTGCGTTTTTTTCAGAAGATTTGTAGAAGTTTTAGTCGTTTTTTATTTGTGAAAACAGAAAACAAAGCATCTACAATCAGAATACAAATAATCTACAATTTATCTACAAAATATCTACAAACTGGGTACATTGAATTTTAATATCCCAATTCCCATTCAATTGTAGCATAATTGGAATTTTCGACATAATTGCGTTTTTTGCAGAAGATTTGTAGAAATTTTAGTCGTTTTTGATTTGTGAAAACAGAAAACAAAGCATCTACAATCAGAATACAAATAATCTACAATTTATCTACAAAATATCTACAAACTGGGTACATTGAATTTTAATATCCCAATTCCCATTCAATTTATAGCATAATTGGGATTTTCGACATAATTGCGTTTTTTGCAGAAGATTTGTAGAAGTTTTAGTCGTTTTTGATTTGTGAAATCAAAAAAGAGACGAAAATTAATACAGCGTGATTTGCGTTTGAAAATATCTGAAAGAATCTTTAATTCTCCAATATTAGCGCGCCTAAATAAGGAAGCCTACATCTACAATGATTCCTTATTTAATGGAATATCTGAAAGAATCTTTAATTTTCCAATATTAACACGCCTAAATAAGGAAGCCTACGGCTACAATGATTCCTTATTTAATGAATTCTTTATATTTGTAGAAATACTATTAGCATGACGGGTAATATGCAAACTGTAAACATATTTGGTAATATAGTTTCTTATATGGTACATGAACGAATATTTCCCTTTTTGAAAAGGTTGAGTTTTGACCAGTTGATTGATCTATATTGGCACAACTCATTTAAACCAAACAAATTGTGGACGAATTGGGTCAGTGTATGGAGTTTATCCCGCTATAACTCAACTGATTAATTTATGCTGCGTGAAAAGAAATAGAATAAGGTGTATTTAAATTGAACCTGTAGGTCTTGATTATGCTGACTTATATTGGAGTACTTAAATTATGTAAGTGTATAAGTCAAAATCTGCCCCAAAATATTTAGGGCAAGGTAGCATTGAGGAAAGAGTCAATCAAGGTCGTCGAGGAAGCAATGAGAGATGTCAACAATGGTCGAGGGAACACTGCAAATAGAGCTGTAACAACTAGTTTTAAGAATAGAATATTCTAATGGATATACTCTGCACTCGTACTATTATGATTTGTTAGGGTTATGTCACATATAAATAGAAGAAAAAAAGGATAACGAGTGAGGGCATGTGACATTCATTTGATAAGTTGAGAAGATACAAACACTACCTTTTCATCAAGATTCTTGTTCATATTATTGCACATTTTTTCATCAAAACCAAGAATAATTTGAACATTCTAGGATTTATCCGACACTCATCATAATCAGGAGGGACAATCACCTAGTTCATCCTTTATTGGGTGAACCACTTCTCCTATTAACTTAAATGTCATTTATTGTTATTGATTGTTAGTTCTTCTCCGTTATTGCTTGTACTTTTTGGAACAATTAATGCATGTTGTTGTCAACCCACTACCAGATGTGTCTAACAATATTCACCTTTTCGGAGCTCACATCTAGAGATATTATTATTAATCAAGTTTAATCTATTATATAGACTCGACATTTTTAGCCGAAAGTTATATTTTATGGTCAAACAATAAGAACAACAAAATTTGGAATGTTTGAACCCGACTTAAATTCGCATGCAAATGAACGAGAATTGCTAATCAATTGTGTCTCCGTCATCTCCGCCCTATTGTCTGGGTACTGCTCCAATCGTTAAAAATTTTATTGTGAGATTTAAAATCAAGAAATATATTTCCTAAGGCCTGTTCAAGTCAATACTCATACCCCATTGCTACGAATATATCGTAACATAGTTCTACTGTCAAGATATTAAGGGTGTGATTGGTATATACGAAAATGTTTTGTAGGGGTGGCAATTTGAGCCCAAACGCATCTAACCGCTCAGAGATTAATGAGTTGGGCTAAAAATATTTTAGCTCATGGGTCAATTTGGGCTGAGCCCAAGTTAATCCATTATTTTTCATGACTCATTCTGACTTATTTAGCAGCCCAAATACAACCCATGAAACTCTACCAAAACAAAAAAATCTCAACCCAACGTATCTAGAAATTTACTTAGTTGTCCCAATTTTACGTTTTTTTATTTTTTTAATTTTCTTTTTTTTTTCGTTTTTCTACACCACTCACTCACTCACCCACCATACCCCCTAACCACCCCCACTCTCACCCCACAAAAAAAAATTCACTTTTTTTAATTTTTAATTTTTTGTTTTATTTTTTATTTTTCTGCCCCACCCCTCACCCCCGGGGCAAATCCCCAAAAAAAATTTTACTTTTTTTTTTTGTATTTTTAATTTTATGTTTTTTTTTTCGTTTTTCTGCACCCCCAAACACACCCACCCACTCTCGCGCAAACCCCCTAAAAAAACTTTTACTTTTTTATTTTTATTTTTAATTTTCTGATTTTTTTCTGCACCACCCACCCACTCCCCCACGCCCACCCCACCCCGCGCAAACCCCCTCAATTCTTTTTTTTCTTGTTTTTGTATTTTAAATTTTCTGTCTTTTTGTT
Organism: Nicotiana undulata; assembly: GCA_005239495.1. Taxonomy (NCBI): domain Eukaryota; kingdom Viridiplantae; phylum Streptophyta; class Magnoliopsida; order Solanales; family Solanaceae; genus Nicotiana; species Nicotiana undulata. The sequence continues at coordinate 13,058 of ML258547.1, read as the reverse complement.
TTTCTTCACCACCCACCCTACCCCCACCTCCACCCGCAAAATATTTTTCAACTTACACATTTTAAGGTAAAAAGATTTTTTAATGCAAGATGAGCATAGTTAAAAAATATGGGTCAAGTTGGGCGGGTTGGGTTATGACTCATTGTTTAGCCCATCTTGACCCAGCCCATCTTAACCCAAGTATACTTTGGGTTGGGTTGGGCAATGACCCATTTTGACCTAACGCATCTTGACTCGTCCAACTTCAACCCAACCCGCCCATTTGCCACCCCTAATGTTTTGCATGGAAAAAGGTTTTCAAGAAAATATTTTCTTGGAAAACAAGTAGTAATCTTATTCATTTTCTGGTGTTTGGTACGCAAATCAAGAAAAATAATTTCTCAAGAGTATTTATAAATAATTTTGATACAATAAACATGAGGCCATAAACTTTCGAACCAACAACCTTCCGAACCCTCAAATTTTATAAATTTCTGAACCGCAAAACTTTCGAAACCGTGAAATTTTGAACCCTTAAACTTTATAATTTCTTAACCCATAAACTTCGAAACACATAAACCTCCGAACTCATATCTTTGGAACTTGTAAAATTTTGAACTTGTAAACCGAANAAAATTGAAAAAAAAAAAAAAAAAAAAAAAAAAAAAAAATCCCGAGGGGTGTGTGGTGGTTGGGGGGGGGGGGGGGGGCAGAAAAAAAATAGAAATATGAAAATTACAAAAAAAATATAAAAAAACTTTCGAAACCGCGAAATTTTGAAAATGCGGAGTGGGAGGGGGAGGGCCGAAGGGGAGCGGTGCAAGAGAAAAAAAACAGAAATTTTCAAATTAAAAAAAAAAAGGTAAAAATATTTTTTTTTGCGGGGTGGGTGGGTGGTGACGGAAAAAAACCTTTTTGGAGAGAGGGCATGGGGTGGAGTTAGGTGGGTGGGTGTGGGGAGGGTGGGTTGGTGAGTGTAAGGAATAGCGTGGGGAATGTTGAGAAGGAGTTTTGGAAAATATTTTCCCTTCTCTTGATAGAGAAAACATTTTCCTCCAATTGGAGGAAAATGAATTGATGAGAAAAATATTTTCCAAAAAAATTAAGCCAACCAAACATGAGAAAATTGAAAAATATTTTCCTGAAAATATTTTCCTCATACCAAACACACCCTAAAAGTTTTGACTTTTGACTCACTTTGCTATTCTTTGGCCCATTTGTCAGTCATATTTGAATTTTCAAATGCCAACGGCAACAACAATAACAACAAACCCAGTATGACCCCAAAACATGGGATTTAGGGAGGATAGTGCGTACGCAGACCTTACCCCTACCTAATGCAGGTAGAGAGGTTATTTCCAATAGACCATCGGCTTAGGAAGGACAAGAAAAAGAAAAGGAAAGCCAGAAAGGAAAAAAGAAGGAAGAGAAAAGAAAAAGGGAGAGATAAAGAGTAGGCAGTACCAAATAATAACAACAAGAATACAAAAAAACATAACGTGATAAAAATCTAAGAATATGAGGAGACGTGCACGCTTCCATCAAATGTCAGGCTAAGCAAATTAACATAAAAATAGGAGCATAGATAATTCATCTTTTGGAAGTAGAATATGTACATCTAAACTGCACAAGAATAGACAATAAGATTATAGACGGTTAAAAATGAAGAACATTTAGAAAACAAGCAGGCTTAGTAAAACAACTAAACTTAGTTCGACTCTCCAGCCTTGTCAATCACACACAATTTCCATTAACAGATAGATGGAAAAGCTTCACAGGTAATCGTCTAGAGTATGATTACGAGTAACTATGGCAATGATGGGGGGTTCTAAGGAAAGGAAATGGAAGAAATGGCAGTCCAGAGAAATGGAAATATGCCACTTATTTGGTTTCAATAGTTGATTAATGAAAGTTTTCACTAATTTGGTTTTAATAGGTGACTAAACTTAGCCACATTAACACCACAAGTTCCACCCATTTCCCATCAAATATATTGGTGTCTTTCTTACTCCCTTACTTCTTTGGCAGAAACTATTTTCCTCTTATAACTATCTTTCTTAATGCCTTTGGAGTCATATGCTACATTACTGACCATCTTTCACAAAATTCAGTTATCTTTCTGATTTGCCAAGAGAGAGCAAAAAACGAAACCTCACACTCAGGGGTGGAGCTAGAACACGACCTACGGTTCGGCCGAACCCAGTAGCTTTTGTCTCGATTATGTATTTGTCTTATGAAAATCATCGAATATGTATAATTTCTTAATTTACAACCCACTAACTTCAACAAATTAGATTCTCGAACCCATAAAGGATTCTTCAAATCCTGACTCCACCTCTGCTCACACTTACAGGACGGCTCACCTTAAGAATCCTATGCATGTTCAGAGAGCATTCCGTATTGATCCAAGCCACTTAGATACTCAGCGTAACTGGCATGTTAAAGTTACGTTCATAGTTGGATACAACTCCGTTAGTATAGTTTACTGCCAGTTCTATTTTCTCAGTCATGTGGGTTCTATATCAGGATTGTACTCCATAAAGAATGCTTTTAGAGTTCTCGACGTATGGAACCATATAGTACCAGACACGAGATTTATCTTCCTAAAAGCTAAACCTTTTCAAGTAAGCGAATTCATTTTGGACCCTGCAGATTCATTCCATTTCCTATTCAAAGATCGACCCCTTAATATTGAAAGAAAACTAGAGCATTTTATCCATTGGTAAATGAAAATTCGAGAGCATTTTATCAGAAAGAGGAAGCGCAGGACATGGTTCTGAGGTTGATCTTGTAGAGATCAGTGGCGAAGCCACATGTTGTTAAGGGTGGTCAACTGACCACCCTTCGTCGAAAAATTATACTGTGTACGTAGGTAAAATATTATATTTTAGAGGTATATAACACATATTGAACACCCTTTGCCGGAAACATCTATGCCACTGGTAGAGATGATCGACCATCTCACTCTGACAAACATGTCAATAGTAGATGTATGGCATGAATCGCAGTGCCTATATATTTCCCAATTACAGTATATATTTATTGCAGCAATATAATATGCAATGAGAATCTTTCTGAATTGTCTTTGCATGTAAAAGTCGGTATTATAAGTTTAGTGCAGAAATTCTAACCTTCACAGAAGTACCGGACAGCAGACTAAAGATTGTGGGAACGCTAGCGGCTAGACCCCCTTCTTTCTTGCTTTCATTGTTTGAACACTAATGCTCGAAGATAGCGAACAACTCTGGAGTTCTTGTCCTTTGTTCTGCAGCAACATCTATTGTATGACAGACCTCTAAGTCTAAGAAACTTAGGAAGGACAATTCCCCTTACAACTTTCGTAGTTGCAAAGAAACAATCAAATCAACAGAGAGAGCACACAGGGGGAAGGTATGTTGGCCCAAGGGTGGTCAACTGACCACTGACCACCCTTCGCCGAAAAATTATACTACCTATAAGGTAAAATATTACTTGTTATAAATTAAAAATAGACTTTGAATGCCCTTGCATAGCCCACTGGCAAAGGGTGTTCAAAACTTACTGAATTTCCTGGCTTCGCCACCGAGAGCACGTGTAAGCCACAAAAAGCTCACAAAATAAGCCTAAGGCACACAAGTAGTCGAACATCATCCGAATTAGGAGACCATGGGTTCATGTTAAAGACAACATCTTTTTCCAAATCAAAAGCACACTGTTTTTCAGAATCTTTTTCTTTACACTTTCAACATTATTTACCCTGTCAACGGTCGCAACATGATCTCAGAAGACATCAAGAGCAAAACCAAAAACCCAAATCATGCTATCAGCAGCTATGCGAAGAGAATATCGTGCCTAATTACAAGCCATTTCTCAGAAAACAAGAATGAAACAGCATACAATGAAGAAACAAAAACAAACAAGAGCTATGAAGAACTTGTACTTATCCGTGATTGACTGATATCATCATCCGAATTTAGCAACTTCTCCCAATCAACTTCCTCCTCCTCTTCATCCTTCTGCCTCAACACCTCCAATATCTTTCTAGCCTTATCCTTAGCCCGTTCGCTTCCCATTTCCTCAACTTGCATCAGCAACTCCTCTGCAGCAGCCTCCTTTGCCAACCCTTTAAACCTTAACCCACCATGACTAAGTCCATATAATGCAGCAATACAATTCTCACGACTCGACTCCGAATCAAACTCTCCCTTTCTCAACATACTAACAAAACATTCCACTGCACCCCCATCAAGCATTGCTGCTCTCCCTTCAGAACTCGCAGCCAGGTTACAAAGTATCAACATGACTCGACCCGTCATATGACCCGTTTTAACCATTCCAAGCAATGCCTGAACCGCCCCGAGTTTCACCAACTTAGCCCTGTTACTCTGAACCAAAGAGAGATGATACAGAGCCAAAGCTGAATCATGCCTAGTTCGTTCTGATTCGGAGTGAAGGGCATGAAGAAGCGGAGGCAGTGCTCCTAGCACCCCAAGTGCAGTCTTGTTCTGATCATCTAATGCTAAACTAAAAACTGCACCCGCAGCATGTTCCTGTGATTCTTGAAAACCCCCTTTTAACACATCAATTAAAGGCGGAACAATTCCAGAACGTACAATTTTCACTTTATTTCTATTCTCTAATGACAAGTTCACCAATGCAGCTACTGAATTAACTTGTATTGAAGCATACCTTGATGTAATAAGTACCCGTAGAGCTGATAATACACGAGGGGTGCAGAACTGGACCCGGGTTTCTTCACGGGTTCGTGTCAATTTCCTAAAAAAAATTACAGCTTCTTCTTGTTCAGAAACTTGGGAGCTTTTTAATTTACCAACAAGTTCATCTTCTTCATAAGAATTAGTGTTTAGGGTGTCCACGTCAGAGGCTGAAGATGAAGAGTAACAAGAGGGACGTGTGGGCCCACTTCTTGGAGTCACAGATTCCTCTGAACTCGTTGAGATATGACTCAGTACTCGATTTCTTAAACTACTGAGATTTTGGGACTTTTGGGTGTGCATTAATGAAGAAACGAGGTTTTCAGCAGTGAGGAAATTGATGGGTTTTGGAGGGTCAAGAAGAGAAGAACGGCAAAAGTTGAGGATAGTGGATTTGAGAGCCAAGTTAGGAATAATAGTGGAGAAATTAGGGATAGAACCATCTGGAAGAATAGGTGTAAAAGAAAGTGATTTGCAGGCATGAACACAGTGGCGTTCAAATGTATGACCAGAAGAAACAATTACAGGATCAGCCATTAGAGAACCAGAAATTGGACAGATAAATTCTTTAGGAAAAGATGGTTGCTTTGATGGAGACTTGTGAAATGAGATTCTCCACCTCTGTTTGCTTGTACCCATGTTAATGGTGTTTTCTGTGAAGTGAAAAAAAGTTTCAAGATTCAATCTTTAGCTTCATATATGAAACAATAAAAATATTGGGTTTATGGAAAAGGTTTCAAAATTCAATCTTGAGCTTTAAATGAAGCAGGGAGAGGGTGTAACTGAATGCAGCGGTTTGAGGGAGAGTTGTTGAAGGAAACATAATTGACAGACTGAGATTTGGAGAGAGGGAGAGGAAAGTCAGTCAGAGAGCTACGTTTCATATTTTGTCGAACCATTCTTGTTTTTTACTGTCCTTTTGGCAATGTACTGCAACTGAGTTTTCAACTCAAATAGTGTCTTATTATGCGAGTGTAGAACCAAAATATTGTGTTTTTGGACTAAAAGAACTAAAATAGGTGTAAAAAAAAAAGATGTAAGTATATATAGCGCTCAAGTACCGGACGCTATACATTAACAGCTTTTGGACTAAAAGAACCCAAATAGGTGTAAAAATAAAAGAAGACGTAAGTATATATAGCGCCCAGTACTTGGGCGCTATATATAAAAAGCTGCCATGTCAGGTATAGCGCCCAAGGACCCGGCGCTATACTGCTTTTTCCTGGGTCCTCCAATAATATCTGACTTCAATAATTCAAAAGCGTATAGCGTCCACTGTTTGGGCGCTATATATATTTTTAAAAAAATATCCCCAGCTAGCCATTTCCTATATAAAGAGGTTAGAATTGCAGTGAAATTCATTCAAAAAAAATTTCAACTCTTGATCAAACGTTTATTGTTGTTAAATTCTCCAGCATTTTTTCATATGTCTGAAGAGCGTAGAATAAGAGCTTCATTATATTGGGGGATGAGGTTGTGATGGAGAATAACTCTGTGGGCTACAGTTTACCTGCTCAGTGTCATGTTAAATTGTCACTTACAATGGAATACGATAAATTGATATTGTTGTTATGCAAAAAAAATGAGTGTGAGGAAACATTCAGTGATACTTAAAGTAACCGGAAGATATCCGTATTCCGTCACTCCGCGAGGGGTTGCTTTTTACTCGGAGTTTAACATCGACGATGATGAAACTTTGAGTGATTTTCTGAGGACTCCGGATGAATGCCGGGAATTTCTTGTAATCACAATGTTGGAGATGTACGTGAAGGTCGAAGACGCTCCAAAAAACGAGGTTGTGCATAGTAGAGATACCCCCAAGTCATCGGGTGGTTATTCTGGGGAAGTTTTTGCCGGCCAGGTTCCGGATGGAAGACTTTTCTTTGATTTAAACATATCACCGCCGGCCAATGAGCAGGGAGAAAATAATTTATATCCTGCTTTCAAACAATCACAAGAAGAGTGGTAAACTTTAATTTTAATTTGTGTTAATTATGTATATTTTTGATGTATTGAATTTGTATTAACGCTCATATATTTAATAAGGGGTACCGGCCGGATATGAATTTTACAAGTGGCCCATCCGGTAGTCATCACCTAATTGAAAACGTCCATCATGGAATTTCATCACATTACGACTTGTAAGTCAAGTGATATAGCTATACGAAAAGTATTTATTAATTTCAGTAGCTTATATTTTTGTTGGTTGTGCAGTGAAAACGACAAGTTGAACCACTCGTACTCACTCAATTTCCCGAAAATGACGTATTACATCGGGATCTGGCTGATGCACAGAGTGAGGAACAAAACACTGATTACGACAACAATGTCGATGAATCCGAAGACGAGACACCCTTTCCTCGTGAGGATGGTGATGATGAGGATGAGAAGGAAGGACCTAATTTGAAGAGACCCCCCCTCTAGACGAAGAGTGTACGAGTCCGGAGTGTCGTTTCATTCAAGGGAGATTCCTTACACTGATAACTTACCAAGCGTGCCGGATGTGGAAGCTCTCACAAGGGATTTTGATGAAATCCGGGCAGCAATGTGGGATGAGTCTAGACCAACGGTGCTTGCAAAGGGGATGCTTTTCCCTGATAAAGCGCGCGTAAGCAGGGCTTGTAAAATGCACAACGTAAAAGAGTGTCGTGAGATGCATGTATGTGAGTCAAGTCCGATAGTATACAAGGTTGTTTGTCGTAGGTGGTTTTGGCCATGTAATTGGATGTTGCGTGCCACCAAGAAGAAGACAGGTATGTGGAAAGTGNAATATGGCCATACCATTACGAAAAGAAAGGCATTTCTCGGGCGCAAACGAGCATTTGAAATTGTCTACGGTAATTGGGATAAGTCATTTGCAGCTCTACCAAAGTACATGGCCGCACTGCAACACTTTAACCCCGGGACGGTTGTTGAATGGAAGCTTGAGAGGAGTCCGAGAACACTAGAATACATATTCAATTACGTGTTCTGGGCGTTTAAGCCAGCAATTGATGGTTTTTCGCATTTCCGGCCCGTAATATCCATAGACAGAACTCATGTCTATGGAAAGTACGATATCAAGCTTTTGATAGCCGTGGAAGTGGATGGTAACGGAAAGATATTTCCTCTAGCTTTTGTTGTTTGTGCCAATGAAAGCACAGAGACGTGGACGCTGTTTTTGAACCACCTGAAAGAGCACGTTGTCAAACAACGTTCAGGTATTTGTCTAATATCTGATCGTCACAGTCGTATATTAAGTTATGTGGAGAACTTTCCTGCATGGCAAGAGTCTTATGCATACCACTGTTACTGTGTGAGGCACTTTAAGGCCAATTTCCAGAAGGCATATCCCAACAAGGATCTGCATGATTTGATGTGGATGGCAGCAACGGACCACCAACAACACAAATTCCATAGGCATATGGAATCTATCAGGCAAGAAGACGAGGCAGCCTATTGTTGGCTAATGCGACATCACCCTGAAACGTGGACTTTGCATGCGGATGGTGGCAGGCGATGGGGAGTTCTTACTACAAATGTGTCAGAGTCCTTCAACGGGTTATTGAAGTCGGCAAGAGGGTTGCCTGTCACAGCCATGGTGCGAATGTCGTTCAAGCAGATGGCGGAGAGGTTTGTTGAACGGTCTGCAGCTGCAACGGAATTGATGGAAATGGGTGTTGAATTTATGCCAGTGCCGATGCAGAGATTTAAGAAATACAGACGACGAGCACATTGGCATTCATTTTTGCAGTATGATAACGACAATGGTATTTTTGAAGTTCGCACCGCTATCCATAATAATCGGGGTAATAATGTACATACTGTAAATGAATAAGCAAGGTTATGCTCCTGTGGGAAATGGTCCATCTACCACATGCCTTGCTCACATGCCATCAAGTGTTTTTAACGTATTGGCTATGGGGAGACCAACTATGTTGATCAATAATATAGTGTTTCCCAGTACCTAAACACATATAGTGGTGAGTTGCAGCCAGTGGGTGTTGAGCATTATTGGCCTCCGGAACCATTTAAAATGGTGTGTAACAAGTCCTATTTGCGTAAAATACAGGTGTAGAAGAGAATGCGTATACGAAATCAAATGGATGTTAGTGATATCGTTTATGCGCGCAAATGTGGTATATGCTCGCAAACAGGACACAACCGTCGTAAATGTCCTTCAACTGGTTTGGTTGGCAAAACTAATCAAGCTCGTGGTGGGTGTTCTTCTAGTGTACCTAACTACCCATGAGTTGATGTTGTAATAATTAGTTGTTATGTATANCTGGTTTGGGTGGCAAAACTAATCAAGCTCGTGGTGGGTGTTCTTCTAGTGTACCTAACTACCCATGAGTTGATGTTGTAATAATTAGTTGTTATGTATATGTTGCAAGATTTATTATATAAAATTATGCTTGTTAATTATGATTTGTACTTTCCCATTTTACCTATTTAAATTATAATTTAATAAAATTATCTGTATATTTAGCGCGGATGAACACTACGTTATGTGTGTGTTGTCTTGTAGAACTGAAAAATCTGACTAGCTGACATAAATTTGTCTTGTCAACATCATGATATTTAACACGCTAAATATAGTGTCGTTGGATAGTACGTTATGTATTTAGCGCGGACGAACACTACGTTATGTGTGTGTTGTCTTGTCGAACTAAAAAAAACTGACTAGCTGACATAAAGTTGTCTTGTCAACATCATGATATTTAACACACAAAAAATAGCGTCGTTGGATAGTATGTTATGTATTTAGCGCGGATGAACACTACGTTATGTGTGTATTGTCTTGTCGAACTGAAAAAACTGACTAGCTGACATAAAGTTGTCTTGTCAACATCATGATATTTAACACGCAAAATATAGCGCCGTTGGATAGTACGTTATGTATTTAGCGCGGATGAACACTACGTTATGTGTGTGTTGTCTCTCCTATAAATAACGGGATCATTCTAGTTAATTTGTGTGATCAAAATTTACTAAAAGCAAATATTTCATTAAAAGTAAGGTTTTTTTTACTAAAAGCAAATATTTCACTAGTGGCTCAACCTCTNTTGGACGCCGCTACTGGCACTGTATGAACCAGCTTTACAAGGTTCCCGACGAACCTATTTGCGATTTTGAGGAATGGGTTGATGAACCATGTTATCAAGAATGCTACAAAGAATCTTTGCAGCATCTTCATAATGCGTGTTTAAGACAATGGGAACATGAAAGAGAAAATAATAGAATCATTGCAGACTTGAGGGCGAAACTGAAGGAGGTAGGAGAAGAAAAATGGAAATCCGAATGGAATTGTCAAGCCCAAAAGGAACGTAAAAAAAATATAAACGGGAACTTGCGGAGGTGAAGGCGAAACTGAAAGAGTTAGAAGAAGAAAAAGAACAACTGGAAGAACGATATAAGTGGTTGGAGAGGAGAATAAATGGCAGCCGGGGGTAAACACTAAACATGTATGTGTTTAGTGTATTTTTCCTATTTCATGTATTTTTATTATGTTGGCCTGCTATGTTTGTGTTTGTAATGTTTTCCTTGTTTGTTGTACTGAAGTTTATTTTAATTGAAGTGGAAGTTAAGTTTTAGTGCTTGTGTTGTTATATGAAACTATGAAATGAAAGGGGAACTTTAAAAAGTAATGAGCATATTATATAAATATTGTTGTTATATGAAACTATCAAACGAAAGGGGAAGTAAAAAAATTAGTGGGCATATTATATAAATATTGTTGTTAATGTACAAAAAAATATTATTTACACCAAATACAAAAAAAAACGGAAGGCCGAGTCAATGTGTCCCGCATCTGGTGTGTCTCAACGCAGCAGCTGGCCTGAGGCGCATCCCAACGCGCCCGGGTACGCTATCAGGATCATCATCATCAAGTCTTCTCCTTATAGCCGGATGCGGCGCAGGATGACATGTATCAGTGGTGCTGTCAGGATCGATATAAGAGGTCGTCGGTCCAGTAGAAGGCTACATAATAATATAAAACTTAGTATAGAAAAGTACATAACAATTCACAACAATTTATAATGTCTTACCATGATCTTGTCAGGATCCTGAATGTAGTCATCTGTCGCAGCCACGTCAGCATTGCATGAAGCCTTAAAAAGGAAATTAATAAATTTTAAAAAATAATAAGTTACAGTTAAAACAAATTCAAATTCAATACTAATAAACTCATACCTGCGCATGTGATGTGGAGCCATAACTCAGTCGGCGCCCACTATACAAATCTTGGGTCGGTCGATACTCATCAGTGGTAGACGGGCCTGGGAAGTATCTACCCCAATCAACTCCTTGAATATCTGAGCCTGGGATCAACAATTGACCTGATGGGGTCACTTGTGATGGCACTAAAGTGCGATAAATTCCAAGGCTGTAAGACGACATGTCCGTCTCATGCATGCCACCTGCCATATCAGCTGCAACATCATCAGCAGGAGCCTTAACGCCCCCTTGCTGGGGACCACCTCTTCTCCGCCCACAACCACGTCGTCCGGCACCACCTGCTCGTCGGGTACCACCAGCTCGTGGGATACCACGACCTTGTTGGTACTGCGCTGGGTCCATATAATCAGCCTCGTGAGCCAAACGATGATCCGATCGGGCTCGCTGCAGTATCTGGGCAGCCACCTCCATGAATCGACGACTATACTCCTGCATGGCCACATGATCGTCGACATGGCTCTGCATCTTCTGCCCCATATGATAGACAGTATGCAATCCAATCGCCTGCACAAAGTAAAAAAATATAAACTACATATTTGGCACTAAATTACAGGTACATAATTAATAATAACAGAAAATATACCAGGGCCTCGTGTCTCCCGGCGTATGGGACGTACCGACCGTGTGGCAGATGAACTGGGTTCCCGATAAAAAGTCGGAAACAGTGCGCTACCAAGCCATATAAGTCTGAATAGGAAAGTCCTGCGGAGGTGGGGTAAAGTCCTCTCGCCTTTCCCAAGTACCCAACTGCTTGTCAAGCCATGCAATAAATGTGTCGTCCGCCCTAGACCGATCATCCCTCTCATAATTTAAAGCATCCCATGCAGGCGGACTCAGTATAGGCTGCGGCAGGCCAAACTGACGACATACGCGCTCGGAGGCATGATGCTCGACAATATCGAGGCATATGAGCGGGACAGAAGCCCTCCAAATATGTCGGCCGAACCTGCAATACGCTGGAAGGGTACCTATCACCTCATCGATGTACGACGTCCAGATGAACTATCAAATAAGAACACAAACTGNGTCCGCCTTGGACCGATCATCCCTCTCATAATGTAAAGCATCCCATGCAGGCGGACTCGGTATAGGTTGCGGCAGGCCAAACTGACGACATACCCGCTCGGAGGCATGATGCTCGACAATATCGAGGCATATGAGCGGGACAGAAGCCCTCCAAATATGTCGGCCGAGCCTGCAATACGCTGGCAGGGTATCTATCACCTCATCGTTGTACGATGTCCAGAAGAACTATCAAATAAGAATACAAACCGTTAGTATGCGCAACACTAAGTTAATCTATACTTAACCTAAGTTTAGTTAGATATTCACCTCTGCGTAGTCTAGCAGATCCGACATATACAGAGGGGGAGATTATGATGGGCATCATACTCTCGTGCAAGAGTACGACGCATAACCCACCTACAGGCTAGAGGGAGATCCGAAATTTCTACATTAGCCGGTAGCTGTGGTAGAGGTGGCTGAAACTGCAGATACTGCTCCGAGGCCCAAACCTAACATACAAAGTTGACGTAAAGTGTAAGATTAACTATAACTAGGTAGAATTGTAACTAATGGACATATAATTTGAATATGTTGTCACTTGTAGAAGCGGCAGGAAGCCACAAATGTCTCTCTGTGTGCCGATGCAAGCCCGGCACATCGACCTGTACAAGAATGAGAGGACAACACCCCCCCAGCTGTAAAAAGCTGTATCCTCGAACCGGTCAATATGATGCAGGAAACGGAGGCTCACTAGGTT
>ML258546.1:153636-165446 GCA_005239495.1 Nicotiana undulata | reverse complement strand
CCCCCCCCCCCCCCCCCGGTTAGCGCTGTTTTTTGATTGCAGCGTCACTACCTCTAAGCCCACAGTTTGGGCTCGTTACTTGCTGAGTTGGTGTACTCACGTTACCCCTTGCACAACTGATATTTGGGAAAATGTCAATCATGTTTCTCTTAATTGCTGGCGATTTTGGTTCTGCAGAAAGGTACAATGGTGGTTTGCCGGTTGATGAGGAGTGGTTTGTCAAAACTATTGCTGGCAAACACAATGACGACATTGCTGCTGCCTTTTCCTTGATGATCTGGAAAGGGGTCTTAAATTCTGTGACGAGAAGGAAGCTATGTTTAGAAGGTGTGTAAATTTACTTACGCTGCTAGTCTGTTTCAATTGACCTTGTTCTACTCTTCCTCCAGTCTCATAGGCAAGCTGTTTTGGTTACAATATAGGTTGGTGAAAGAACAGTTGAAACCTATAGACGGCCTGTACAAGGTGAAGAAGTGGATTGAAGATCGTGGGCTGAAACGGGCTGCAGTTACTAATGCGCCTAGACTGAACGGTGAACTGATAATAGAAATACTTGGCCTAAAGGATTTCTTTGATGTGGTTATTATCGGAAGTGAATGTGAGCGTGCAAAACCATTTCCCGACCCTTACTTGAAGGCCCTTGAACTGCTTAAGGTGTCAAAAGATCACACATTCATATTTGAGGTCTGATTTCTTTGTCGACTTATCCTCACACCATTAAAACTCATATCTTTTCTTCTATGCTTAGGATTCTGCTTCTGGAATAAAAGCTGGGTGGCAGCTGGGATGCCTGTTGTTGGATTGGCAACCCGAAATCCACCTCACTTATGGAAGCAAAGCCTGCTTTTCTTATCAAAGATTATGAAGATCCGAAACTATGGGCAGATCTTGAGGAGATCGACAAAAAGTCAGGTGCTGGAACAACCACAGTCTGAGACAGACGCATACTGGTGAAAGATCTGATGTTGTTGACATAGATGTCTACAGAGTTTATTGGGTATGATTTATTGAAGCTTTGGATTTTCTTGTCATAATAAACAGAGGGAAACAGTATTACTATTATTTTCGTTCATAAAATCAATTGTGCGGTCCTATCATTGATATTGATTTAAGAGTAAATGAAAACCGAATATGGTGGCTGTTAATTGGCCTAACTTGTCAGATTTTTACCGGGTTGGTATTGTCACATTTGTTGTCGATACTGTGTTAAAACAGAAATTAGAAAACTGTTAGAAGAAACAGAAAATCTGTAAACAATAAGAAATATTCCGAGTCCACAATTTCCTTGTGCGTCCTTAAGGAATTTTAACCCCCTCACAAGTTGCCAAGGTAATGGATTAAATCCTCCCAGGATGAAACGGAATAAACCTTCCTGCAACAGTGGCAATACAAACTGCAGGATACCAACGAACTCAAAGAACGGAGCAAAATCACACTTACGAATTTGAGAGAGAGACTGTGAAGTAGAATGCAATACTTTTCAGAAGGAAATTCTGGATTTTCAGTGAGTGAAAAGGAAGCCATGCCTCGAAATTTATAGGCAATTGTCGGAAGAGGTGTCATGTCTGTTCAGGAAGAGGTGTCTGTTCAGAAGGGAAAAGAAGCGTTCAGCGTTTTGGATTATACATTCAAGTTAATTCCGTTAATGAACTGACTGGCACTTAATTAATTCTTAAATAATTAATTAGATAACTTTTGTCCAAAAAATAATCTTATCGGTCATTTGAAAAATCCAAATCCAAATCCAAATCCAAAGCCAAAGCCAAAGCTGAAGTCGAGTCGAGCAACGACGACGGCGCGAGAGTTCATTCTCTTCAACTCCTTTTAAGAGCTCTAAGAAGTGATCCTATATTTATACACACAAGTGTAGCTGTCTTTCACCAATGTGGTATAAAGTTCATGACGAAGCTCACTTGATTCAAATTTTCATTTTCCTCCATTTTATTTCCCACCATTTCCCAATTCACACTCCTTGTCTTTAAAGCCCAATGGCTTAAAGTCCAATAATCCCCCACATGAATGGGAATGGCTGTAACAAGAATGATCATAGATGAAAGTTGTGTGATTTGCAAGTAAGGATTAATTGCATCTGGATAAGTAGGTTTCCCTTTGAACTTTCCGTAGTGAACATATGTCGGATATACTCGGTCAATCGGTAGATTTGATATCTTTGAACCGTCGAACTTTAGTGTATACCTAGACAACCATATGTCACACAACCAACCCTTAACCGTCTTTTGGTTCTCATTGTTGTGTTCGTTTCAGCCATGAACACCGCCTGGTTTCATAAGTGTGTAGAGAATTAGCCTTACAGAGTTCTCATTGAAGCGGCTTCCACTTCACACTTACATAGGTGATTCCTAAACGTGTAATCCTTTAGATTGACACCACATCAAACTTAGATAATCATTAAAGAACGTGTAAAGTTCTATCTTTGTTATTGAACATTGTCTTCATCACGAGAAGGGACCAAATATTTTACTTTGACAATGTTGAACTGGTCAATCACAACTTTGTTTGAGCTTCTTGAACCTAGATCTCGGAATATCCAAAATTCTAGGTAGAGTTACCTCCATGATGACTTGTCCTCGGCCATAGTCCCATTCCCTTAGATGATTTCTCAACTCCCTCTCTAGTTAGGCCTTTTGTAAGCAGATCCGCCACATTATCCTTTGATCTTACATAATCAATAGTGATAATTCCACTAGAGAGTAGTTGTCTAACGGTTTTATGTCTTCGTCGTATATGTTGATACTTTCCGTTATACATAATGCTCTCTGTCCGTCCTAATGCAGCCTCACTATCGGAATGTATGCAGAGCCAAAGGTTTTGGCCAGAATGGAATGTCTTCTAAGAAATTTCGAAGCCATTCAGCTTCTTCGCCGACCTTATCCAAAGCTATAAACTCTGATTCCATTGTAGAGCGAGCGATGCACGTCTGTTTGGAAGACTTCCAAGATATTGCTCCTCCGCCAACAGTAAAAACATATCCACTTATGGACTTTGTTTCTGTTGGGCCGGTTATCCAATTTGCATCACTATATCCTTCGATAACCGCAGGATAATTATTGTAGTGCAAGGCGTAGTCTTGGGTATATTCCAAATATCCCAGAACTCGTTTCATTGCCAACCAGTGATGTTTGTTGGGATTACTTGTGAATCGACTAAGTTTACTCATTGCACAAGATATATCAGGACATGTACAGTTCATGATATACATTAAGCTTCCTAACACACGAGCATAATCCAATTGAGACGTGCTTTCACATTTATTCTTTACAAGATAATGGTTTAAGTCAATTGGAGTTCTTGAACTTCTAAATTCCAAGTGTTTGAATTTTTCAAGTACCGTTTTCACGTAATGTGATTGAGACAAAGCCATACACTGAGGAGTCCTCTGGATTTTAATTCCTAGAATTACATTGGCAACTCCTAAGTCTTTCATATCAAACTTACTAGCAAGCATACGCTTAGTAGCTTGAATGTCGGCAATGTCTTTGCTCATTATTAGCATATCATCAACATATAAGCAAACAATGACTATATGATTTGGAACGTTCTTAATGTAAACAAATTTATCACATTCATTAATCTTAAATCCATTTGACAACATTGTTTGGTCAAATTTCGCATGCCATTTCTTGGGTGCTTGTTTTAGTCCGTAAAGGGACTTAACAAGTCGGAACACCTTCTTTTCTTTTCCCGAACCAAAAATCCTTCAAGTTGGTTCATGTAAATTTCTTCCTCCAGATCACCATATAAGAAGGTTGTTTTTACATCCATTTGATGGATTTGAAAGCCATACAAGGAGGCTAACGCTATTAGCATCCGAATGGATGTAATTCTTGTTACCGGCGAGTATGTGTCAAAATAGTCAAGACCGTCTCGCTGTCTAAATCCTTTGACAA
The DNA here is from genome assembly GCA_005239495.1 of Nicotiana undulata. Classification (NCBI taxonomy): domain Eukaryota; kingdom Viridiplantae; phylum Streptophyta; class Magnoliopsida; order Solanales; family Solanaceae; genus Nicotiana; species Nicotiana undulata. The sequence goes on along the minus strand of ML258546.1, from coordinate 161,538 downwards.
CAAGTCTTACCTTGTATTTGTCAATAGTACCATCGTCTTTCATTTTCTTCTTGAAAATCCATTTAGAACCCAAAGTTTTGTTACCTGGAGGAAGATCAACCAATTCCCAAGTGTGGTTGCACAATATGGATTCTATTTCACTATTGACAGTCTCTTTCCAATATTGTGCTTCTGAGGAAGACATTGCTTCCTTGAAGGTTCGAGGCTCATTTTCTAGCAGGAAAGTCAGAAAATCTAGACCGAATGAAGTAGATGTCCTTTGATGTTTACTTCTTCTCGGATTTTCCTCATTAGGCATACCATCTGTTGTTTCCTCCAGAGGTCATTTTGAATTTTGGTAGGACATTTCACTTTCCTTTTTATACGGATAAATAGTTTCAAAGAATTCAGCATTATCTGATTCTATTACCGTATTAACGTGGATCTCAGGATTTTCTGATTTATGAACCAGAAAACGATATGCCTTGCTATTGGTTACATATCCAATAAATACACAATCAACCGTCTTTGATCCTATCTTCACCCTTTTAGGCTTAGGAACCTGTACTTTAGCTAAACACCCCCACACTTTGGAATATTTCAAGCTGAGTTTCCTTCCTTTCCACTTTTCGTACGGGATGGATTGTGTTTTACTGTGGGGTACACGGTTTATTATTCGGTTTGCTGTAAGTATATCTTCCCCCCACAAGTTCTGTGGTAAACCATAACTTATCAACAAGGCATTCATCATCTCCTTTAATGTTCGATTCTTTCTTTCCGCAATTCCGTTAGATTGAGGAGAGTACGGGGCAGTTGTTTGGTGAATAATGCCATTTTTCAAACATATTTGTTCAAAAGGAGATTCATATTCTCCAACTCTATCACTTCTTATCATTTTGATCTTTCTGTTAAGTTGTGTTTCAACTTCATTCTTGTATTGCTTGAATGCATCAATTGCTTCATCTTTACTACTAAGTAGGTAAACATAGCAATATCTCGTACTATCGTCAATAAAAGTGATGAAGTACTTTTTCCCATTGCGAGATGGTGTTGACTTCATGTCGCAAATATCTGTATGAATTAAATCAAAGGGACTTGAATTCCTTTCGACATACTTATACGGATGCTTAGCATACTTTGATTCCACACAGATTTGACATTTTGAGTTAATGCAAATTTTGGCAATATTTCCAAATTAATCATTTTCCGTAATGTTTTGAAGTTGGCGTGGCCTAATCGCGCATGCCATAAAGTGTTTGACTCAACTAAGTAAGAAGAAGCTTCAACTTTATTGATAGGAATAGCTATTACATTTAGCTTAAAAAGGTCCTCATTCAGGTAACCTTTGCCTACACACATATCATTCTTACTTAAAACAACACTATTGGAAACAAACACACACTTAAATCTATTTTTGACAAGAAGTGTTGTAGATACAAAATTCTTGCGAATTTCTGGAACATGGAGAACTTGATTTAAAGTCACAATTTTTCCGGATATCATCTTCAATGCAATCTTGCCAACTCCCTCGATTTTGGCCGTAGATGAATTTCCCATGAAAAGAGTTTGGTCGGGTCCTGCGGGAGCATAAGAAGAAAATAGTTCCTTGCTTGCACTAATATGGCGGGTGGGTCCAGAATCAATCCACCACTCTCTTGGATTTCCTACCAAGTTGCATTCAGACAACATGGCACACAAGTCCTCCACTTCTACCCATTTGCTTGATTCTTCTTCTTTTGTGACTCTTTCTTTGGAGCACGGCAATCTATGGACTTATGCCCGGGCTTTCCATAGTTGTGACAACTACCTTTGAACTTCTTCTTGTTCGGGTAATTCTTTGGTCCAGATGCCTTCTTTCTTTTCTTTTTATTTCCCGGTGCTTCCTCAACAATGTTAGCTCCCATTATTTTCGAGTTGCCACGTGACTTCTTTTCAGCATTTTTGTTGTCTTCTTCTATCCTTAGACGAACAATTAGATCCTCAAGTGTCATCTCTTTGGGCTTGTGCTTCAAGTAGTTCTTAAAGTCCTTCCATAAAGGAGGTAACTTTTCAATGAAGGCAGCAACTTGAACAAATTTATAATTAATAATACTATTAATATTATTAATGAAATTATTGACTCGGGTCATACCTTCAGCAAGGAGGTCATGCACGATGACTTGAAATTCTTGGACTTAAGTGATGACCGACCTAGTGTCAATCATCTTAAACTCCAAAAAATTTGCAGCAACGAACTTCTTAACTCCAGCATCCTCGGTCTTGTACTTTTCCTCAAGAGCGTTCCATAACTCTTTTGAAGTTTCCATGACACTATAAACATTATACAAGCCATCCTCCAAACAACTTAAAATGTAGTTTCTGCATAGGAAATCAGAGTGTTTCCATGCTTCAATTACGACAAATCGTTCAGCCTCAAGAGTATCTTCTCCCACGACTGGAACATCCTCCTTGATGTATCGTTGCATGCTTAGTATAGTTAGATAGAATAGCATCTTCATCTGCCAACGTTTGAAGTCTGTACCGGAAAATTTCCCAGGTTTTTCTGCCAGTGCCATTGTATGTGCTGGTCTTGACGAAGTAGCAACACTCGATGAAGCACCCGTTCCAGCAGCATTTCCATTAGTTTGGTTTTCATTCGTCATGTTTCTGTAGAGTTGGAAACAAACAGAACTTTGTTAAATCAGTGAAGTTTTGATATCTTCAAACTGAATACCAAACCAAACATACAACACGTAACAATGGTGAAGTTTTTATATACTTCAAACCCGTACATTTATTATTCCGGTAAAGTTTTGATATACTTTAAACCGGACAAAACAATTATTGACACAAAGGCTTTAGTCTCCAAACCAGTATACAAAATATAGATAATAGTTCAATATAAATTTCAACACAGAAAAATTATATTAAAATTCCTTAAGCTTGTTGTCGATACTGTGTTAAAACATAAATTAGAAAACTGTTAGAAGAAACAGAAAATTTGTAATTGATAAGAAATATTCCGAGTCCACAATTTCCTTGTGCGTCCTTAAGGAATTTTAACCCCCTCACAAGTTGCCAAGGTAATGGATTAAATCCTCCCAAGATGAAACGGAATAAACCTTCCTGCAACAGTGGCAATACAAACTGCAGGATACCAACGAACTCAAAGAACGGAGCAAAATCACACTTACGAATTTGAGAGAAAGACTGCGAAGTAGAATGCAGTACTTTTCAGAAGGAGATTCTGGATTTTCAGTGAGTGAAAAGGAAGCCATGCCTAGGTTTAGACAAAAAAACATTTTCCAACTAGACTGCAAACTATGTACACTTTCACATCATTTTGCCCATAACTCTGAATCTATTTCACCTCTAGCAGACTTGTACAGCTCAAGCCTTCTCGAACATTTCTGCCTCCTCTCCATCAGGATTGGATCTTCATCCAGTAACCGGGCGAGAGTTTTACCCTACACGTTGGGAAAAAAATCATTAAGTACTGTAGACTAAATTTGAACCTGAAAGGAAAGCAGACCATAATTTTCAACCTCTGCTGTGAAAGGTCTTAATAAAATTGGTTCAGACTATTTATTCGATATTTTTTATTCCCAGATAAATCATATCAAACTATGCAGTTATTTGGAAACTTTCGTGCATAGAAGTAAAAGAAAAGGTTTCAAGTGCTTGTAACATTGAATCAGCAGATAACATTGCTTTCACCTCCAATGACATGTTCACAATTATTTGATCATCATCCATCTACTGACGTCATTAAGCATAAGGGGAAAAGAATCTCTGGAGGGTATTTAAGTTAAGTGGACGAGTGATATACCTCTTTTTTGCCCAGTTGCGTATAGAAATCAGTGTCGGCCCAAGGGTAAGGCTGCTAAAGTAGCTGCTTTGGGTCTCGTAATTTTTGGGGTCCTAAATTTTTTTAATAGATTATATATTAATTTATTTTTAGAAGAATATTTAGTGTTTTAATTGAGAAAGTACAAATTTTCATAGTAAAAAAGCTGGATTAAATTGTTGATCTTAAATTGACAAAAAATGTCTTTTTGGGATCACTCTCTAGACCATAAATTGAAAAATGATTTGATTATTAATTCATGACTCAAAAAAGATTAAAACTTCTATACAGTCCCACAACGTTTATATCTCAAGAGAAATTAAATACATTAGATAAAATTATTAATAACATTGCATATGAAAAACAAGAAATATAGAATTTAAATAAAATTATATTTGATTTTTTCTTTTATATATAAAGAAGGCCTCTTGTTGAATTTTTGCTTTAGGCCTCCATATTTATTGAGCCGCCCCTGATAGAAATGATCAAGTAAAGAACGTTTGGCTTCCCGAACTTGACAATAAACCACGGCCTTTAGTATTGCATTTCGTAGGATATATGAGGAAATGGTTGAGCCTATCCTGCGCAAGTGCCCCTCTGTGTAACGGTCAGCAGTTGAAGCAGTTGGGCTTCCACCCTTATCAGCTTCTTGTGGGAGTTTACGGAAAAAGTCAACAGTAAGGTATGAGGATTCCATATCCACCATCCTCAGAACAGTTTTCTTGCTGTCATCACGGAATCTCTCCAATGCTTCATTCGCAGCAGATGCTATCTCTGTTCGAAGAGTTGGAAAGCGACGTAGTTCCTGCATCCAGAAAATATCAATTTCATCATTTGCCATTAGATAATGTAAGTAGTAGAGGTTTCGGATCATACCTGAGTTTCCCCTATTGACTTCCCCACCAGCTCTTTCAAGATGAAGTGAACCTACATAGTCAATTCATAGAGTTAATTTCAACTTAAGCATTGGAATCCTGAACAATTGGTTTGTTTTTCTTTAGTGGGGAGGGGGAGGGAAAAATGTAGTTGTGGTTGTGAAGACAGAAGCGAAATACAGTAGTAGTCAAACAATTGTTCGGTAAGAAAAATGTATATTCTTACCCTCCTTCAAGGTGCTCCTTGAAAATCCTATCAAAAGCACGGCACAGCTCTAATATGGCATACAACTGCGCCTGTCAATTTAAGCAAAACTATTAAAGATATTGAATCAAACAGTAGCATGTTTTCAGAAAAGGAAAATATTAGTATCATTACGCTTGCATCAATAGCAACAGGTCTTCCTAGGTAACTCAGCTCTTCCTCAAGTTCATCAATGCTTCTATTGATCAAAGACAAAATTGTTGGTATACGGGCCTTGATCACAGATTCTAGGTGCTGGAAAAACAAATATTTGCTATCAGCATTAGAGATAAATCGTTCTTGGTATAGGCAGCTTCGGTAGAGTGTATACATTTGAGAGTAGTTTTGCCAAATACTCTGAACCCATTCTATGGCCAAATGTCCATACTCAGGACTTGTAGCAAAAAATTCACGTTCCTTACGCCTTGCAACAATCGTGTCAACATTTCTATTAATATCGGCCTGTAAACAATTGACAATTCCAAGTTCCAACCCAAGGATGCTGTAACCGATAAGATCTTCCTTCAAAAACCTTCATCACACAATTGAAAAGGAACCTTAGAGGAATGTCAATATATGATAGGATACAGCCAAAAATATGTTGCAATTATCTGTAATTGTGAAAAGACTAGCAGCAGCAAAGATAACATAAAAAAAAGGCCGCTATCAATAACAGAGAATTTTAAGTGTATTTGTAAAGAGAACCTAATGAATGTTGCATAATCCTAAGAAAACAACCACATTCTACTGTAATTTATGGCCTCGAGAGGGCATCAGTGCCTTCTCTACATTCAACTATTCATCAATGCCTATTTATACCAATCTTGAAGTTCAGCATGGTATAACTTAACTGAAAGTTCTTGTCCATAAATATACAGTTTTAAAATGCATGCCTGATGCAAGGGACTCATACAGCCACAGATGATGAAAACAGTTATAAGCTCTATCCTCATACTCTGGCAGACATAAAACTCACATTCAATGAATATTATCACTTCAAAACAAACACATCATACTCAAATCCAAAGTGGTCATGGATATTGCAGATAACCTATGGAGGAATCAGTCAGCATGGAACAGACTTTAAGAAGAGTTTAGCGGGGTTTCCCCCCGTAAATTTAGAAGATTTAATAGTATAGTCACTGAATAATTATAAACTACTCATAAAAAATGGATCAGGAATCAAAAGATGTTGATTAATACAGAGAAATATAACACCTCTTCAACAAACACAAGCCAATTGTTATGTTAGGTAGAAAGGAAAAAAGACTCACATCCAATGCATTTGTTCCCTTGTCCATCAAATCAAGCTTTGTCAACACACCAAGTGTACGTTCACCTACATGGAAGCAAGTTAATGCTCCAATGACCCTCAAAAGTAATTTTCAAATGTGAGAGAAAAAACAAAGACAGGAAAAATTAAGCAAATGTTATATTATGCCAGAGAAGATCTGAAAATAATACCAGCTGGGTCAACTTCTCGAGCAATCTTTATAGCATCAGATGTTGCAACATCCTGATTGGCTGGGGTAATAGCTAAAAGAATACAGTTCGGCTACAATGCAAGAACCAAAGTTTTGTCAATTGGTTCCTATGTCAAGAGCATTACAAGCTAAGCAATAGCATCAAAATGTCACGACCCAAATTCCCAACCTTAGGGATCGTGATGGCGCTTAACACCACACTTGCTAGACAAACCAATGTTTTAGTTCGATTAGCTATTTACCTTTGATTATCCATTTAAACATAATAAACAAAAATAAAATAAACTTAAGCTACTGACTTTCAATGAATAATTCCAAACATAAAATAATAAATACTTAAATAAACCGAACCACGAACTAATTATATAAGTAACTCTAGAATTACCCCAGAGTCTGGTGTCACAATTCACGAATTACTAAAGAATACTACAAATAATGAGCTGAAAGAAATAGTGTAACTGTTCTTAATATAATAAAACAGTTTTATAAAAATAGGGATCTGCGAACACCGGCAGATATACCTCGTGTCTTCGAATAAATGAATAGATGCTCTAAATATCTCTATTGTTGGTCGATACCTGGATCTGCACAAAAGAGTGCAGAGTGTAGTATTAGTACAACTGACCTCATGTACTGAGTAAGTGCCGAGCCTAACCTCGACGAAGTAGTGACGAGACTACGGCGGGGAATTAACAACATATAACCTGTGACAATAATATATATAATAACGCAATAAAACAATTCTACACGAACAAGAAAATATAACTGAGACAATAAATATAAAGCAAGAAGGAAATCTAAACAAATAATTTAGTACTGCAACAACAATGAAATAACTCAGCCGCCTTTTCCAGGCCTCAGCCATAACCAATTCTCAAATAAGTTTTCAAATTTCCAAACTTTAACTTTAAATAAAAGTAGTGCCAAAATATGAAAAATAGTCATATAAGACAGTAAGTTTTCAAATCTTTGTTTTTCTTTGAAAATCAGTAAAAAAAAAAAAAATGTCCTCCCTTATCGCTCTTTATTGCGGCGTGCAACCCGCTCCCACCTGTCCATCCTTATTGCTCCTCCCTAAATATATCACCCTTATTACTCCTGTTGCGACGTGCAACCCGATCCCACCTGTCCACCCTTATTACTCCTTGTTGCGGCGTGCAATCTGCTCCCACCAGACATATCATATATATTTATTAATTAATTTTACAATTCAGGCCAAGTCTTTCACAATACTTTTATTTCCACAATTTCAAACAGAAAACAATAAAACCAACCAGAATATATGTAACTACCGTAACGTTGTCAACCCAGCTCAGTCTTTATGTACCATGATAAAAGCAAGAGAACAACAAACACTTTTAATACACTTGCCACAACAATTGGCAACAATCAATTGAAACCAAACAACCACGTAAACCTCAACAATCATAAAACAGTTAAACTGCAATTCTCATAACTTCCTCAATATTATCAAAAATGAAACCAACAGGAACA
>ML258546.1:69737-153362 GCA_005239495.1 Nicotiana undulata | reverse complement strand
ATATATATATATATATATATATATCGTAAAAACAATGTCAAACTACTCAACCGTTTTGTACCACAAGGGAACCAAATAAACGATCAGTACTCTTTCCAAAATAACCACAGTAATATTTAACAACAAAATAACAAAGCCAACTAGTCATAGAAACAATAATGAACAAAGAACAATCAAGGCAAGCACCAATTAAGTTGGGAACGAGAAAGGGATCATATTTATCAGGCAAATTGGGTGGTGCATAGATACTCATCACCTCACCTATACACCACGCCCATGCATTTCATATAGAAAATAAGTGGGGATTCTTATTCCCTCAAGTCAAAGTTAGACCAAACACTTACCTCAATTTCGCAGGCCACTTACTGCTCAATTACAACTTTTCCTTTAGAATCTTGCTCTAAGTTCTCGAATCTAATCATAATTAACTCAATATCATTAATTAAGTCTAAAATAACTAACTTTATTGAAAATTACAATTTTTCCTAATTTTTCTCACAAAAAAAGTGAAAACCCGACCCGGGCCAACTTGGTCTAAACTTGGGGTTCAGACCAAATTACGTTTACCCAATTCACCCAAATATACAATTAGATTCGAAATACGACCTCAATTCGAAGTAAAGATTCGATTTTTACAAAATTCCCTAATTCTACCAAAACCCTCAATTTTTACTATGAAAATTCTTAGTTTTTGATTTAAAAGTTATGAAAAACAATGGGTAATTGAAAGAATAAAGTTTAGAATTGATTACCTATGACTTGGAGATGATATTTGGTGAAGAAATTCGTTCCTAGGGTTGTGGTGTTCGAAAATTTGAAGAGGAAGAAGTCTGCCCATTTAATATATATTTTTCTACCAGCTATTCTGCCTCGTTTCTCATTCCAAAAAATCTTGAAACACGATTTTTATGGGTCCAATGGATTCCTTGTGAAATTTTAGTCAAGTTAGGCTTTTGAATCACTCAATTTGACCTTATAATGAAGGAGATATGTAGGTTTTAATATTTGCAAATAGTGCAGATTTTTAATACGCCGTCAGAGGCAATTTCGTAATTAACTTAAAAAATCTGGCAACCTTAGTAAAATGACCATAAAATACTCATACGATGTCCAAATTCGATGATTCTTTTTGCTACATGTTCGTAATTATGATACAGATCTAGTACTTCATTCAAAACAGAAATTGGAGCTCATTTGTTCAATATGATATGAGTTTATGCTTGAAGAAACGACGCCGAAACATAAGAAAGAACAAGCGCAACACAACCCAAACCTATTTGAAACTCACCCGAGCTCTCGGGGATCTAAACCAAAAATTCACGCAAATATAAAAGCATCATAGGGACTTGCTCGTGCGATCAAATCATGAAACTAACATGTAAAACGATGGATTTAACCTCAAAACTCATCATTTTTCTCAAGAACACTTAACTTTTACTATTTCTCAACTGGACGTCCGAATCACGTCAAATAAACTCCGATTCTCACCGAATTTCACAGATAGTATGAAAATACTATAACAAATACGTACCGGATTCCGAAACCAAAATACGGGCCCGATACCAGTGGTTTCAAACATTAATTCTTTTCTTTATGTCATTAATATTTCAGCAAAACAATTTCTTTCACAAAATTGATTTCTAAGGCTTGGGACCTCGGAATTCAATTTCGGGTATACGCCCAAGTCCCATATTTTACTGCAGACCTCCCAGGATCGTCGAAATACAGATCCGAGTCCGTTTACTCAAAATGTTGACTCAAGTCAACTAAAACCAAAATTTTAATTCTAAAAATTATTGTTTCTTATATTTTCACATAAAAGCTTTCCGGTTTCACGCCCGGACTACACACGCAAATCGAGGTATTTAAAATTAACCTTTTTAGGGCTATTAAGCCTAGAACGGAGTCTAACTTCATAAAATGCCCCCTTGGGTCATCACAATCTCCACCTCTAAAACAAACGTTCGTCCTCGAACGGACATAGAATATTACCAGAATCTGCAAACAAGTGAGATATTTACTCTGCATGTCCGACTCGGACTCCCAAGTAGCTGCCTCAACGGGATGGCCTCTCCACTGCACTCGAACTGAAGGATAACTCTTAAATCTCAACTGACGAACATGGCGATCTAAAATAGCTACAGGGTCCTCCTCATAAGTCAAATCTTTGTCCAATTTGACAGAACTGAAATCTAACACGTGGGACGGGTCACCATGATATTTTCGGAGTAAAGACACGTGGAATACCAGATGAACTGAGGATAACCCTGGATGCAACGCAAGTCTATAAGCCACCTCCCCTACTTTATCAAGAATCTCAAACGACCCGATATACCTAGGGCTCAACTTACCCTTCTTTCCAAACCTCATAACACCCTTCATGGGCGACTCAAGAAGCAATACTCTCTCTCCAACCATGAATGCCACATCACGAACCTTACGATTGGCATAACTCTTCTGCCTAGACTGAGCTGCACAAAGTCTCTCCTGAATAATCTTGACCTTATCCAAGGCCTCCTGAACTAAGTCTGTACCTAATAACCGAGCCTCTCCCGGCTCAAACCATCGAACTGGCGATCTGCACAGTCTACCATATAATGCCTCACAAGGAGCCATCTGAATGTTCAACTGATAACTATTATTATAAGAAAACTCTGCTAACGGCAAGAACTGATCCCATGAACCTCCAAAGTCGATAACACAAGCGCCGAGCATATCCTCCAATATCTGAATGGTACGCTCGGATTGTCCGTCAGTCTGAGGGTGAAATGTTGTACTCAACTCTACTCGGGTACCCAACTCACGTTGAACGACTCTCCAAAAATGCGATGTAAACTGCGTACCCCGATCAGAAATAATATACACGGGCACACCATGAAGGTGAACTATCTCCCGAATATATAACTCCTCAACCGCTCTGAAGTATAAGTACTCGCCACAGGAATGAAATGTACTGATTTAGTCAGCTTATCCATAATAACCCAAACTGCGTCAAATTTCTTCTAAGTCCGTGGGAGCCCAACAACGAAGTACATAGTGATACGCTCTCACTTCCACTCAGGAATCTCTATCTGCTGTAGCAAACCACCAGGTCTCTGATGTTCATACTTTACCTGCTGACAATTTAAGCAACGAGCCACATACGCCACAATGTCCTTTTTAATCCTTCTCCACCAATAATGTTGCCTCAAATCTTGGTACATTTTAGTTGTTCCTGGGTGAATGGAATACTTAGAAATGTGAGCCTCCCAAAGGATCAACTCCCAAAGGCCATCAACATTTGGCACACATAACCAACCCTGTATCCTCAAAACACCATCATCTCCAACTATAACCTGCTTGGCATCACCGTGCCGAACTGTGTCCCTAAGAACAGCCAAATGTGGGTCACCATCCTACCGCTTTCGGATATGCTCGATTAGAGAAGACCGAGCGCCAGTACGAGATAGAACACTGCTGGGGGAAATATCCAACCTCACGAACTGATTGGCCAACGTCTGAATGTTTGAAGCTAACGACCTCTCACCAACTAGAATATACACAAGGCTGCCCATACTCACCGCCTCTATTTTCTTAATAGTTGTTCATAGCCAATTACGGAATTATCAACAGCTTCACGTTAACAATAATCCCCTTTCAACCTTCACAATACTGATGACAAAGTGAGATTCATGAAGACCTCATAATTATATACCCGACTTAGCGTGTCTCATTTAACGCCACATGGGCGGGCACCTACCTTGTAGGTTAAAGCTCAATAATTATAACACGGATTCAGCAAATTATGCATAGATAATTGATTAATTAATTATTATTTTTATTTAATTATTATTAGTATTACTTTTATTATTATTTATTCATTTATTATTATGATCATTATCATTATTTTATACATAAATTGTTGAATAAGCCTAACATGCATGACTCCCTACCAGTGCTATAGTAAAGTTTTAATTCACAAGGGAGACTTTAAACACAAGAATTTTCCATCACCAGGACCTCGTCCTTACATAACTTCCACCGCGGCTCGTAGCTCGATTTAAACATACCAAATCATATCAAAAAATTCGAGGATCTCGCCCTCAGTTCTGAATCACAAGTAATATGCACACCGCCAATCGAAACATTCTATTTTATTCTTTCAAATATTTTCCGTTAAACAAAATTACAACACGTAATGATAGACATAGCCATCTCCATATAATTTCTCAATACTAGTGTTCACACAAGTAGATTTGTAGAGTTACGAAGCTCACTTGAGAGTAGAGCATATTAGAAGAATTTTATTAGATACGCATAACCGAATTAAGTTCAGGAAATTATCACTTTATAATAATTAGAGATTATTCTTGTAATGGAACCATTTAATGTAACGACCTCAGCCATACCATAGAAGATATATCAACAGGATGGGTCTCCACCTCTAGGAATCTGACCTCCACCTTCGACATTCCGACCCTTTTTTCCCTAGCTGGTCACGTAAGTTAATTGTAAATGCAATAGGGCACGTAGCCTGAGTGCACTGATGAAATATGACTCTCCCAAGTCTAGGACAGTTTCTATCACTCGCCGAAATGAAGTATCGACTTGCCCTGAGTCGCACAAGAGTTTACAGTCATAATTGAGTCCTTTTATGAGTCTGTGGACTTGCTCACTGGCTAGATAAACCGAAGTAGGAGTATGAAAGCTAACTTACCGAACTTGATGGCATATTCTGACACCGTCATATTGACCTGACGCAACCGTTCAAACCCTAAGCTCCACACAAAATGGAAAGTTCGAGAAACAAACTATTTCAAAAGCATTATGAGAACTGAGTCAAATAGTTGATGTTGCTAATTGATGTTGCATTAGCTGGTCACCCTCTTCGTAGGCTTGTCACAAACACCGGCGACCAATTTCTTCTTTTACTATGCTAACTCAACACTGCTGAGCTACCCCTTCTATTCATATACTTTTCATTATTCTTTTGGGGATAACTCTCATCTCTATTGACGCACAATGATCACAAAAGTAAAGCTCTACACAGATAAATCTTGGCACGAGCCATATAGTCTAGAAGCTCGTTAACCACTGTACTCCCTCTAGGGCACTCCAAAATCCGCAATCATTATTTCCACGCTGAGTAGACCTTCTGTAGATCTAAAGTTGGCTATATAACTCCTTTGGTAATGAGGTATAGGGTTATTAAGGAGGCAGACATACCGCAAGTCCCAACTTTATCTCTTGCAAAATCTCAGATCTTCCAAGCCAAAACCGATATAACACATGACCTCACAATTAATTCCTTGACAATGGACTTCACTACTTGGCACGAAGCCATAGGTCATAATGCCTAATAATCCACAATGTTAAACTTCACAGATCATATAAATCAACCCCGTTGCTTTCAACTATTCCCTTGTTATGCAATACTGAAGTAGCTATAAATCCTTCTGGGATATGGGTTAGTCCAACATGTACCGACTGGGCTAGAACCTTCACGTCTAGATCCATTCATTGAAGAACTTTCTCAAATCTTCCATGTGATCAGCAAATTTCTTTGATTTGATGATGACATCGTCCACATATACCTCGATCTCCTTGTGAATCATATCATGGAATATAGTAGTCATGGCTCTCATGTAAGTGGCCCCTGCATTCTTCAGACCGAATGGCATCATCTTGTAGCAATACACTCCCCACGGCGTAATGAATGTCGTTTTCTCAGCATCTTCCTCGTCCATCCAAATCTGATGGTAACCAGCAAAACAATCTACAAAGGATTACAGTTCGTGCTTAGCACAATTGTCAATTAAGATGTGTATGTTCGGTAAGGGGAAGTCATCTTTCGGACAAGCCCGGTTAAGATCCCGGTAGTCGACGCAGACTCTGACCTTCCCATATTTCTTTGGTACAGGAATAATGTTAGTTAACTATGTAGGATATTCGACCACTCAGAGAACCCCGCCGTTGATCTGTTTGGTGACCTCTTCTTTGATTTTCAAGCTCATGTCTGGTTTGAACTTCCTGAGCTTTTGCTTCACTGGTGGGCATGTTGGATTGGTAGGCAGTTTATGGGCCACAATAGACGTACTGAGGCCAGTTATGTCATCATATGACCAGGAGAATATGTCCTCATATTCCCTTAAGAATTCTGTATATTCCTTCTTTTCTGACGGCGACAGTTGAATGCTGATGCGTGTTTCTTTGACGATCTCTGCGTTTCCCAAGTTGACGACCTCAGTCTCGTCCAAGTTAGACTTAGGTCTATTCTCAAAGTTCTTGACCTCTTTAATAATATCCTCAGGTATATCATCCTCGTCTGGCTCGGGATCCGTTTGTTGCGTTGCCTCGTTGCAGGTCACAGTCGTTTGTTCAGCAAGATAAGTAATAGTAATGCTGTGTAAATAAAGTAATGGGGAGGAAAACAGTAGCAAGTAAATATAAGATTTATAAAGAAACTTGAAATGCTTTGATAAATAGAATAATTTTTTGAACATAGGAGCTCTTTCTTGCAGAAATTAAAAATGCGAAAAGGAAGAAAATTCTTTAAATAAATAAACTGTAAATAATGCTTGTTTTGTTAGCCTTGCTACCCCGAGGCTCGACAGGCTTTGGTTGTCCTGACGGACCAATTGTCGAGATATGATCCCTTGCTCACGACTTGTATGGAAGGGCCTTCCTCCCCCTCCTCTTCAAGAATAACACAGCAGTCCATGTCCTCATCATCCAGAAATAGATCCCTTATTGCCGCTAGCGCCTCTTCTTCGTCTGTACCATATGTGATAGCTGGCTGGAAAGTCTGCTCTATATGGGGTATTGGCTGCTCCAACGGGTAGTAGGGGCTGTGCCATGGTGGCGACCAGTCTTTGAACTCCTTCCAAGTGTACTCGTACCCTAGACCAAAAGTGGTACTGTGCTTCTTGAGTGTTATTGGCTTTTTTATTCCTTGGAGATTCTTACCGAGCCCTTTACCTGGCTTGTACCCTTGCCAGTTCAATGTGCTTTAGGTCTTACTGCCCCACCACTCATGTTTGTCAATGGCGTTAACACGTTCCACGTTGTGATAGATTTCTCCACCCAACTTCCTTCTTCCATCGATGACCGAAAACGCTTGGCGACCGTAGATATGGTTGCTACCGTCTCCATGAATGATTACCTCTTGGTGATTCCATTCAAACTTCACATCTTGGTGTAGGGTTGATGCCACGGCCCCAGCAGCGTGGATCCAAGGTCGTCCCAACAGTAAGTTGTAGGATGCAGGCACATCTATCACTTAGAAATCTACATCGAACAAAGTTGGTCCCATATGTAAGCACAAGGTGATTTCTCCCATGGTGGACCTCTGCGAACCATCGAAGGCCTTTACGTTGATCTCTCCTTCCTTTATCTCATGTAGACTTTTGCCCAATTTCTTGAGTGTGACCAGCGGACAAATGTTGAGGCTGGAACCCCCATCAATTAGGATCCTTATGATGAAATGATCCTCACATTGTACCGTGATGTGTAGTGCTCTGTTATTCCCTAACCCCTTGGGCGATAGCTCATCTTCATGGAAAGTGATCTTGTGACTCTCTAGTATCTGGCCCACCATGTTGGCCATTTCCCCACTGGTGATATTGTCCGGCACGTATGCTTCACTCAGTACCCTTAGCAAAGCACTCCTGTGAGTTTTAGAGTTTTGTAACAGGGAGAGGATGGATATTTGAGCTAGCATTTTGTTCAACTGGTCGAGGATTGAGTATTCCATGGCTTGTATCTTTCTCCACTGATCGTCTGAACCTGTTTCAATGATGGGGGGACGGTTGTTGGCCTGCTTGATAGACTCAGCCAAATGTTCAGGGGTATAAACTCTGCCAGTTCTTGTCATACCCTATGCAGCAATGGCTTATTCAAACTTGCCTTTACCTTTCCTCCTTTCCTCAGCGGTATAGTCCCACGGAATAGCGTCTGAGTAAAAGGGTGTTGTTGTTGACATTGCCACTGGAATAGGTGTGGTCATTCTTATTCCTGCCGGAGTATATGTTATAGATGGCCGGACTGCAACTTCGAGCGGTTGTACAAACTCGACTTCGATCGGCCCTGGGACTTTTCCTTTTGCGGGTGGTCTTGATTCAAACTCAAGTGGAATGGACATGTTTACCTCAACTTCCTCAGATGGCTGCATCTGGACCACGATCGGATTAAGAGTAATCACATGCTTCTTTGGATCACTCTCGACAATTAGCCCAATTGATCCCTCGGCATCCCAATCATCTTCAACCTCAATCATGTGGACACCGCCTTTATGGTCAGGCAGCGGATTATTGCGAACATTAGGAGCAGGGTCCTTGACTACAATGATCTTGTTATCTATGAGGGTCTGTATCAAGGAACGACATTCCTCGATGGTGTGTCCCTTCATGCCGGAGTGGTAAGCACAGGATTTGTTTGGGTTGACCCACTGAGTAGGGTTCTCAGGGACGATATCTGTAATGGGTGTGACATAACCGGCGTCTTTAAGATTTTCGTATAATTGGTCAATGGGTTCATCTATGGCGGTATACTATTTTGGTGGACGACGGTCAAAGTTTGGGCGAGGTCTTGGGAAGTTTTGGCGATTAGGTGGTGATTGGTAGTGAGAAGGTTGGGAATTGTAGGCATTATAGACAGGAGCTGGTTGGGAGTATCTGGGCGAGGTAGGATGATATGTGGATTGGTAGGTGAGTGAGGGTGTTTGGTATTGAGGTGAGGGTGCTTGGTAGCTTTGAGCTGGTTGGTACGTAAAGGAAGGTGCGGGGTATACTTGGTATTTGGGAGGGGACTTGGCTTGCTGTGCCACCATCACGGCTCCTACATCCCTTTTCTTGGACACACCACCGGATTGCAGAGCTTTATTGGTAGCCTTTAATGCTTCAAAATTAGTAACCATACCGTTTTGATGCCTTCCTCGATTCTCTCTCCTAGCTTGATAATATCAGAAAACTTGTGCCCCTCGACCATCATCAGCCCCTCATAGTACTGAGGATCCTGACAAAGAATTTCTTCATTTGTTCTTCTTCCAAGGCTGGTCTGACCTTGGCAGCCTCTGACCTCCAAGGAGTAGCATACTCGGGAAAGGTCTCTGTTGGTTTCTTCTTCAAGTTCTAGATGTTGAACACATCCGGTGCATTCTTCGTGTTGAATCTGAATCTATCCATGAAGTCCGTAGCCATGTTCACCCAATTGATCCATTTCTTTGGATCCTGGTTGATGTACCAGGATAGTGCATCACCTTTCAATCTCCTCATGAAGAGTTTCATGCGAATCCTTTCATCTTTCCCCACGCTGACCAGTTTGTGGCAGTAAGTCCTCAGATGGACTCTTGGGTCACCAGTACCATCAAACATCTTGAACTTATGAGGTTTGTACCCCTCGGGAAGTTCAACATCGGGTTGTATGCAAAGATCCTCATAGTTCAATCCCACAACCCCTTTAACTCCTTCGACGCCCTGAACTCGGTTGGTCAATTTCTTGAGTTCCTCAGCCAGATTCCTAATGAGCTTATCCTTCTCGTCAGACTCGTGGGTATGTGGTGTGGAATGAGCTATGGTTTCCACATAAATGGGGCTGTCGTAAGCCTGGAAGTGGTCTCTCGTCTGATCCTGGAGAGGCGGAGTGTTGTAGTGACATGTGTTGCGTTGTGCTGGTGGAACTGGATCCTTGGGGTGATTGGGTTGTTTGGGGCTGTTTTGTGGTAAAGTGGGGTTCGGAGCATTTGGGAAGTGAACGTCTGGGACGTTGAGGGAGAATGATAAGTGGGCCAAGTTCTTGACTTGATCAAGTTCCTCTTGGAACTTTAGCAGCTTCTTCTCTAGTGGAGACATACCCTCGTGCAGAACCTGAATACCCTGACCATCAGTGATCTCAACCTGTTTATCCATGTTGTCTTTTCTAGTACCGCTTGCATTTGCCATCTTGGTTTTACCCTTGCTTTTTCCTTTGGGAGGACTGGGAGGAGGAGTAGGATGAGGGCCCTTTGATCTTGTGCAATAAGTTGTTGATGCCAGAGTGCACGAACTAACCCTTGGGGAAGGGGAATAACTAACAACAAGGTAGTGAAATTAGTGAAGATTATGAAGAATATTGCGGTAATTTAAATACATAATGAGAAAATGTAAAACGCATCCTAAGTTGGGGAACCTCTTTATGCCCGAGGTAGGCCTAACGGAAAATTAATTTGGAGAACTTAAATACTAAATGCCTCATTTTATTGATAATAAAATAGACAAATAAAACTTGACTCTAAGAATGCGAAAATATAAAATGTCACTAATGGCCAGTGGCCTTATTACATCAAAAGCAAAGTAAAGACAAATCCTATCTATTTGGTCCCAGAAAAACCTTCCCCAGACTCGGCACCTCTACTTGCCTTGATCAACATTCCCATCTCGCGGAGCCCTAGCAGCAAGTAGGTTTTGGCTAGAATTCCTGCTTAAGCTCCCTTGGTCTTTTGACAAGTTTCGATCCTCCTAAGGAACTTTTCCTCCAAGTCAACTATGACTCGTTCCAAGTGTGCTAGCCTCTGGGTGGAAGTGATGGCCATGTCCTTCCATTCCTCGATCGACTTCTTGTTGGCTATGTGGATTTTATGATGACCTTCTTCACAGTCATGGAGCCTTTTGCGAAGCTGGTTGAGCCTAGTTATTGCCTCAGCTTTCTCATCTATGACCCTATGTCCTCGAGTGAACCCTGGCTCAATACTCCCTCCCCAATTATCTTCCAACCATCCCAAATAGTAAGGAGAGCAACCAGCGTGATACCTTTCGGGCTCGATAGTATCCTTCTCCAACCAGATCATGCAGTGCCACAATTGCTGAGCTTGACACTTGTGAGGGCTGTCATCATTTTGGAAGTCCGCGCTAAGATGACTCATTTTTTCGACCCTTGGGATGACTTGCTTCCTCCCTGCCTGCCTCATGACGTGAATCGGGACGTAAGGGTATGTCCCTCTAAGACCAGTCAATATCAGGAACGAAGTTTCTCTAGTCCGAATGATGAATTCGTCGGTCGGGAACCACTCGAACATCCATTGGATCTGATCCTCGGTCAGATTTTTTAATAACTCAACCCATCCATTGGCATTTTCTGGCTGTGCAAACATGTCGGGGATGTAGTTCATACGCTTCGGATGATGGAAAGAAATATGATCACCCCAAACACTCCTATGTATGTCTTGACGGTAGTCACCCCTTTGCAAATGCTCGGTGAGCCAAAGCTGAAGTAGCATGTTGCAACCCTCAAAATGTTTTGCTCCTCGTTGACAGTTCTCCAAAGCTCGGTATATGTCAGCAACAATCATAGGTACAATGCTGAAATCCCGTCCGTCGATCCCTTCCATCAAAGTCTTAGTAACCATAGTCAATCTGGTGTGGATTCTCCCCTTCTTTGTCGGGAAGACCCTCAATCCCAAAAAGCAGAATATGAAGACGAATACCCGGCGGTGAATGTGTCCTAGAGAGGTGAGGGAGAAATCTTCCTGATATGTGCGGTAAGACTGACTACGGCTATACCTCTCGTACAAATAGTCAAAGGGGATGTACGAGTCTTCCAAGCAGACTAAATCCGGATTCTTCTTGAGTCCTATCATCTTAAGAAAACCCTGGCCTGATAGGTTTTCAGGCATCAATAACCCTTGAGACTCCTAGGGCAAACTAGATAAACCCCCTATCTCTTCCAGCAGCGGTGTCATCTCATTGTTCCCAAATCGAAAAACCAGCCGATCACAGTCCTAGAATAAGGTGGCAGCCTCTATCACCATGTTATTAGGCTGAATGTCCAAAAGAGAGGGCAAGTTGCCCAGGTGTTTTCTGACTGCTGTTTTGTCGCTTGAGTGCAAGTCTTCCCACCAATTTATAAGTTTTGGGTGGATGTTGGTGCCGATGCCGAATCTGGGGACTTCGTACCTCATTTCTGCAAAGTAAACAGGTTAGGCCCTTACCCCCACCGGACTCTACTATTTAACATCAATAATTAGCATGAGCATTTAAGTTCTCCAAATAAATGCACAGAACGTGAATGCGTCCTTTTGGGTTCCAGGGAACCCAATGGACTTTGGACAAGGCTATCTTAATGGCTATTGTGTGGACATCACATTAGCATGGCTAGGTTTGACCATGATGCATGCAACATACAATAGAGTAAGGTTTCTATTGAGGTTTTAGACTGGTACCCTTGAGCGGACAACTCAAGGGGGAAGGCATGGAACCATCGACTGCACTGCTGATCGACTAGTTTTACCGCAAATACGCCTTTCCGAATTTAGGGGGTGATAATATTGGAATAGCGCAACCACTCATTGTAAGCGTTGCTATAGAATTTCGTTTGGCACGAGTGGAATATTAATGTGGAGCATGATATGCAATAAATGGCATTTAAACAAATAAGCATGTATTTTCATGTTTGAGGAAAGCGGTAAAGAAAGGAAATACAAAGGAAAGCGGTTACTAAGAAAACACGAAGATATGTCAGTTACGTTCAGGTGAAATAAATACTTATAAAAAGTAAACAGTTAACAACATATAACGGGGAATAGGAAAAGGCGTAAGCATTTAAATGTAAATTAAAGGTCCAAATTCACAAAACACATTGTAATGGTATAAGCCTAGGGAAATTCCCCAGCAGAGTCGCCATGCTGTCGCTCCCTTTTTTCTATCGCACGGGTTAGGTACGGAGAGATCAGGTTTATGACATTTTTGGACAACTCCTTAGAAGAAAGGGTTTAAGGAAGAGTCGCAACCTAACGATGTTTATGGTGCGTTAGGGCACCTATAGTTGATAGCTCATGAACTAGTTTGCGTTACCAGAGATTGGGTAAGGGCTTGAAATTATTCCAAGGGGAAGGTGTTAGGCACCCCTCAAGATCCACAACTGTGGGTCCCAGCCAATAAGTTTTGTGAATTTGGACGGTGAACAAGTAGCAAGTAAGGTTCATATAAGAGGAGATTTCAAACAAGCGTAAAAATCTTTAAAGGTTTTGGAGGAAGCATAAAAATAAACATTTGAAAAGAAACTATCCTAGGTTTAAAGTAATACAGATCACATCAATGCAATACCCGGTATGTCACACCTCGACGAGGCGGCTACACGTGGTATTAGCGCACCGGTCATCATATCCGCATTCTACCCTTACCACCCCATAAAGGTTATTAAGAATGCGTGTGTTGGTTACGAATGCTTAGTGCGTGCCATTAACCGTCCCATTCTATAAGTCCTAGAGGGTATTTAGGACTACTAATCCTACAAGGTGGGTACTAGGTTGTACCCCTAGGTTTAAAGGATAAAATACTAGGCGAAATGCATAACGAGTAGGACTCCATATATAAAGGGACACATAGGGCCAAATAAAGGCTCATAAGTCCCTCCACAGATAGACATACAATTGACACGTCTCAAACACACTTAAAAGTCTTAGAGATGGGGTTAAAAGAGAGTTTTGAGTAAAATAATGAGTTGCAAGAGGAATCTGATTTGGAAAACTTAATGATGGAGTAATAGTTGATTTTTTAGAAAAATGCATGTTGTTTAGGGGGAGTGGTAAAATTCAGAAGTGCAATGATTTAAAACTATCAGGAAACATAGTCAAAAATTATTGAGGCATGGTTTTGAAGTAAAAGTAGTGAGGAATGACCCAAAATACAGTAGCTTAACATATATGGTAGTTAACGATAATTGCAGTAAAGAAATAACAAATGATACCAAAATACAATAGCTTTAGATATTCAGAGCAAGGATTCAAAATGGCACGATTTTGAGTGGAGCGTATTACCTTTGAAAAACCCAGTAGTTTAAAGCACAACAATGTAAAACTTAGAAAGTCCTAAGGGAAACAAATGTATAATTTCAAGACTGTTTTAAAATAGAGCTAGAGTTTTAGTAAAACAAAGTGAACCTCAGGGAGGTAAAACAAGAATGAGAGCAACAAGGTTCATAAGGTTAAAGAGGTTGATTAGCCTTAAACATAATTGGTTTAATTTTATCGCGTTCGGCCTAAAGTTGCCTAGGCGTTGTATACATTGCCTAACTATCTCGAAAGGTGAACATGCGTATTTTTGGCTCTGATTTTAAAGAATATATTTGCAGAAAATGTTTCAAGTAGGCTAACCGTATTTTTATTAGATTAAGCATGCTAATTAGGCGTTTTAACGATTTGCAATTCAAACAAGTACAAGATCCTAAACAACAGTATATCTAATGCACATAGAAGTTCCTAACACATGGTTTCTAAGATGGAAATGCAGTAATGACCTTATGACAGTTTATTAGGCTTCTTATTAACTGATCAAGATTATGAAATGAGGATAATAACATGCTGAAAGTGAACGACCTAAAGCAGGATTTCTACTATGTGAAATGCATGTCCTATACAAGTTATCTAATGCACAAATAAAGTCCTATAAGCATGTTTTCTACCCATCACCTAAGCTAAGCATGCATAACCCCTCCCAAATTCACTATCCAACCCAGTTATTCGTTTAAAATTTATTACAAACCGGAATAATAAATTAAATTAATGAAAAAAAGAAAATAAGAAGTTATTCTATAGGGAGACTTCAACCAGGACCAATCTCCCAGCCTCACTCCTTTCGAGTTTCACAGCCTTAATGGCCTGGGTGCGGCAAAGCTCCCAAAGGGCCCAATGGATCCCTGGCCAATACCAGCACCCAGGAAAATTGCCAAGATTTTAACAAGTGCAGTGTGGAATTACCAGCCTCTTGTGTCAAAGTTCCATGAGTACTCAGGGGTACTCAAGGCAATGCTCACAGGAAGGGGGTAGGACCTAGTTTTCTAGGAGTAGTGTAATGTGCAGGGAAGAGAGGAAAGTTCATAGTTTAAGAAAAGAGTTTTCAAAACTGGAGAGTTAGTTTTTGAAAGATTAACTTAAAATAGACAGAAACATTAATCAACAGTTCATCAATACAAGATTGTACACAAGGATAATGGGATAAAAAGGAAAATAGATCACATAATAACACCAAGAGATACAGAGACTTATGAGAAATCCCTAAGCATGAATACACAGAGTCAAAGAGATTCAGGGGACCAAGAAATGGCCAAGTTTAGACAGTAAAAGAAGATAGTTGTGATAAGTGAAATTAAGAGCAAGTAATAGTCATATGAGCATGCAAGTCAAATATTGACAGATGCAAAGTTCAGGGAACCAGGGATAGGAAGGTTCACACATGATACTGAACAAGAATAGAAATGGCCTAACAGATGTATACAAGAACAGGTAAAGCTCATAAAAAAATACTAGATTAATCATAAGCAGGTAAAGAGTTGAGCATGGCAAGTATCATCAGGAAAAACAAGGCATCAATTGCATGTAGAACAGTAGAAGCATAGGTAGAAAACAACTAGGAATACAACGTACTGAAATAGTAATAGCCACATTGGTTTGTAACCTTGGGAATTAATCAGGACATACCAGTAACAAGAGAGAGCAACAGAATGAAAGAGCCAAGTATGAGCACAATATTGGCCTAGGCTTATAGCCGACCAATAGCAAACAATAGCAGAGTAAAGAAAAGAAGAGAGAAAAGCACAAGAGAGAGCTTAGAGTAGTACTGATAAGAGAGAAGAACACAAGTCTGTGTGTCTGTGTTATTGAAAGTCATAGAGTATTTATAGTTGCAAGTAGGTAGTAAAAGACAATGGTAAAAAAAGGACAGAATCAATCAGTGCAAGGAAATACACGGTTCCCTTAAGTCAAGGGATTCAAACTCAAAAAATGGTAAAACACATAGCCATATAAGGTAAATAAAGTCAGCACAAGACTTAAATAAGGAAACAACCAAGGTCTGTTAAGTAATAAAGAATCTCGAAATTAATTAACCAACTAATCAAGGCAAATTACTCCCTTAAATTAAAGGATTGGAATTCAAACGGTAAAACTCATAGGCAAAGTAAAAGAAATCAGTCAAGAATTGATTTAAGGAAAATATTTAGGCAATAGAGTAAACAATTAGGGCCAAATTCAGAGATTTCAATCAAGGAGAGACTCATGGCAGTCAATCAATCCAAACAAACATATAGTACTCGTTAACAATAGGGGAATCAGCATCGATTAGGAAAGAATTATTGAACATATAAATAGAGAAGGAAAATAGTAGTAGCCACAAACAGGCCTGGCAATATTGGCAGTAAGAGGCTAGATATAGACACACATATGAAGCAAGTAGGTGAAAAGCCTTAAAAATGGCTGGCTCGTAGCAATATAGTCATAGAAAACTCAGCAAGAGTCAAGCAGTCAAAACAACATAAAGATACGAACATAGAAGTCCAAAAGAATTAGGGTTTTCATCATAAAACCGGTTAAAAACCGTAAGAGTATGGAATCCGTGATCATAGAAGATAGAAACTCAGACATACAAGTTGAAATCAGTTCGAAGCAGTATAGAAAAGACTTAGAGAAAAACCCTAACTAAAAATACTCAAAAACGTTTTAACTTGATGAATCTTACAGATCGAGTTGAGAATAGTGTAAAACATAAAGAAACAAGTTTAAAATCGTTAAGGATAACAGAGATTCAAGAGGTTCAATTCAAAATTAGGGTTTCGTAAGAACCAGAGTAAGAACAGGAGAACCTGCCGTGAAACTCATGGATGGTGGTGAGGAGGGCATGGCAGCTTTAAAACCCATAGGAGAAAGGCCGGACTCAACCCAGGAAGATCTCCAGTAGCCATTGGGTATGATAGAGACCCATGGCGGTCTCAGAGGTAAAGTAAGCCGGAGCAAGGAGGCGTCAGGGTGGCTGGTGGTCGAAAAGGGAGAGGCTGGAGGTGGCCGGAGGCAAGCTAAGAGCCATCAGAGAAGACAAAGAACCAGAAGGTTCTAGAGAGAAGGGGAGAAGAAGAGACAAAGAGAGAGAGAGAGAGTGAAGAGTCTCGAAATGAGACGGGGAGGGGGGGTTAGGTTAGAGATATTTTACGAAAGGGGAGATCTGGGCCGTTGATCTTATTTGATCAACGACTCAGAATTAATTAGGGATTGGGCTGGGTTGATTGAAGACTGGGCTGGGTATTTTAATTGGTATTTGGGTTGGGTAATTGGATTAATTGGGTTGGGTATTTTGGGGTTTAAATGTGGCTAAATTTGAAATAAAAATGGCTACTAGTTAAATACCCATAAAAATAATTAATTAATAAAAAATAGCTAATAATTGTATAAAGAGAAATTGATTAAAAATAGGTAAAATCACAGTAATTAACTAATATTGAGTGCAAAGAATAGGTACATTTTGAATAAAAATAGTACAAAATGCTCAATTGGGCTATGATCGTAAAATTGTTGCAATTGAAATTAAATGGCACCCAATTGGCTAATTTGTAAAATAATTGAATTTTAACAGCTAGAAAATGATTATAAACGATATACTAAGCTGGAAATATTTTTGAAATTATTTATAGCAAAGTTTATGAATAATTATTTAAATATGAAATATTGAATAAACATGCGAATGATTTAATAAAATAGGAAAAATAGGGGAAAATGCTTATTATTTTAAATAGTGATTTTGAAAGCTTATATGCAAGTTTGAAAATAATTTGAGGAAAAATTGGGTATCAACACATGGGATGAGCTCGCAGACAAGTTTATTGCTAAATTGTTCTCCCCAAGTCACATGGCGGAGCTCAAAGATGAAATCTTGGCCTTTAAGCAAGAACCCAACGAGCCTTTGCATGAGATATGGGAGCGATACCGGACGATGGTTAAGGAATTTCCAAACAACGACATGACTGAAGCCATGATCCAGCAGACTTTCTACCGAGGGATAAACACTGTCAATCAATGTGTGGTCAATCAGTTGGCCGGTGGAAACTTCATGAAATTCACTCACCCCGAGGCATGTGATGTATTAAATGAGATGGCTGACACATCGTCAGCATGACAAAGTAGAGCAAACGTACCTCAGGGTGAGACCGGTGTTAATTTTCTTCATAAAGAACTCCAAGAATATGGGCAAGCAATTGCCGAGCTCACTACCACTATGAACCAACTTGCCAAGGCCCAACTTCAATAATTGCAAGGGCCAAAGCAAGTAAATGACATGGAGGGAGTGAATATGTTGGTGAACCAAAGAAGACCTCGGGGAAATCCAAAGCAAAGCAACAATGATCAAGATGACCAAGGGCCAAGTGGATATAGTCAAGATGAGTCATATGATGATCAAGAAGATGATTTTATGTATGCCAATAATTACCAAAGTCAAGGGAACAATCAAAGAAACAATCAAAGTTGGGGTAATCAAAGACTAAGAAATTGGAACAATAACAACAATTCACGAAACTGAGGGAACAATAACAACCAACAATGGGGGAACAACAATAATAACAATTGGAGCGGATGTAATAACAACAACAACTGGGGTGGTAATGGTAACCGGGGGTCGGGCTTTCAAAGGACCTCGATGTACCAACAATCAAGCAATCCACCCCCGTACCAATATCAAGGACAGAGCTCATCAAGTAATGATATAGGAAGAATTGAACAAATGTTCAAGAAAATGATGGAGCGAAACGCGAACTTCGATCCTCAATTGACCTCTCACAACACCTTCATTAGAAACCTTGAAGTACAAATGGGCCAAATTTCTCATGCCTTGAACACACGCCCAAAGGGAGCACTACCAAGTGATGCGGTGGTGAACCCCAAGGGTGAGAACAATAATAATACTTGTCACGCCATGGCGGTGACCACAAGAAGTGGAAAAGGCGGTGAAGCAAGTTCTTCTAGGCAAAAGCGAATTGTTGTTGATGATGATGAATTGCCCAATGATGAGTTACCAATTGAAGTTGAGCAAGTGGTGGAAGAGCCAACTACTAGTGAGGTGAGAATTGATATCTATGATAATGGGGAGGATTTGCAAAGGGACGTGAACCCGTCTAGGGAACACGTGATTGATATGCCGGAACCGGTGGTCCCACAAGCCAAGGTACCATTGCCTAGGACCCCTCCTCCATACCCTCAAAGGTTGGCAAATTAAAAGCAAGAGACTCAATTCAAGAAGTTTATCCATATGATGAAGAGTCTTTCCATCAATGTCCCGTTAGTTGAAGCTTTAGAACAAATGCCCGGGTATGCTAAGTTCATGAAGGACTTAGTCACTAAGAAGCGGTCTATGGAGTGTGAAACCATTAAGATGACTCACCAAGTGAGTTCCATAGTGCATTCAATGGCACCTAAACTTGAAGACCTGGGAGATTTACCATTCCTTGCACATTCGGGAGTGCGGATTTTGCTAAAGCCTTGTGTGACCTTGGAGCGAGTATAAACTTGATGCCATACTAGGTATTTAAAATATTGGGAATTGGGCAACCTAGGGCGACCTCCATGCGTCTTCAAATGGCGGATAGATCAATGAAGAGACCCCTAGGGATAATTGATGATGTGTTGGTGCGGGTGGACAAATTTATTTTGCCTGCAGATTTTTTCATATTGGATTGTGAAGTGGATTATGCGGTCCCCATCATTTTGGGAAGGTCTTTCCTTGCAATGGGTAAGGCCTTAGTGGACGTGGAATCCGGTGAGCTCACTTTCTGAGTGGACAATGAAAAGGTTGTGTTCCATGTGTACAAGTCAATGAAGCAGCCGAATAGCACGGAAGTATGCTCTTTCATGGACCTCGTCACTGAGGTTATTATTGATGATGCAAGCTCTATGATTCATGTTGATGATCCAGTGGAGGCACCTTTATTGAAACATGATGACACCGTGGTGGATGGTTTGCTTGAAAGCACCAATGCCCTTCAAGGCATGAGTTCTTACTCCTATGGTCCCTGAAAGCTATCATTGGACTTGGAGAACCGGAAGACTCCTCCAACAAAGCCTTCAATTGAAGAGCCACCAACTTTGGAGTTGAAGCCACTACAATCCCACCTCATGTATGAATATCTTGGTCCCTCTCGTACTTTGTCTGTTATATTATCCTCTTGCCTAACCCAATTGCAGGTAGACTCCACTTCGAAAGTGCTTAGGATAAGGAAGAAAGCCATATGATGGACTCTTGCCGACATTAGGGGAATAAGCCCCGCATTTTGCTTGCACAAAATCATCTTGGAGGATGGAGCAAAGCCTTCCGTAGAACACCAACGGAGGATCAACTAGGCAATGCAAGAGGTGGTGAAGAAAGAAATAATTTAATGGCTTGATGTAGGGGTTGTCTACCTAATTTCGGATAGCACTTGGACTTTTCCGGTCCAATTTGTTCCAAAGAAGGGTGGAATGACGGTGGTCCAAAATGACAAAAATGATCTCATTCCAACGAGAATGGTCATAGGATGGCGGGTGTGTATGGATTACCGCAAGCTCAACAAAGTGATCCGCAAGGACCATTTCTTCTTGCCCTTCTTAGATCAAATGTTAGATAGGCTTGTGGGTCGGGATTTCTACTGCTTTCTGGAGGGGTATTTAGGTTATAATCAAATTTTGATTTCCCCGGAGGATCAAGAGATGAACACTTTCACATGTCCTTATGGTACATTTTCCTTCGCCCGGATGCCTTTGGTCTTGGCAATGCACCCGCCACTTTTCAGCGGTGCATGATGGCGATATTTATAGATATGGTTGAAGACTTCCTCGAGTTGTTTATGGATGACTTCAGTAGAGTTGGGGATTCCTTCGATGTGTTTGAGCAATCTTGACAAAGTCTTCGCTCGCTATGAAGAGACCAACCTAGTGCTAAACTGGGAAAAATGCCACTTTATGGTGGAAGAAGGAATAGTGTTGGGCCACAAGATCTCGAGGAATGGTATAGAAGTGGACAAAGCGAAGATTGAAGGTATTTCTAAGTTTCCACCTCCAACTTCGGTTAAGGAAGTCCGGAGCTTCCTTGGGCACGCCGGGTTCTATCGGCGTTTAATTAAGGACTTCTCTAAGGTGGTCAATCCTCTGTGAAAATTGTCAGAGAAAGATACCAAATTTCACTTTGATGAGAATTGCATAAGTGCCTTTGAATTGTTGAAGCACAAGCTTACCACAACTCCTATTATCACAATGCCAGATTGGAGCTCTCCCTTTGAGCTTATGTGCGACTCTAGTGATATGGCTGTGGGGCGGTGCTGGGCAAGAGGATGAACAAGATCTTTCACTCTATCTATTATGCTAGCAAAATAATGAACTTGGCCCAAATGAACTACACTGTCACCGAGAAGGAGTTATTGGCAATAGTCTTTGCGATGGAGAAATTTCGTTCTTCTCTCATGGGTGCCAAGGTCATAGTTCACACTGACTATGCGGCACTCCGGTATCTCATGACCAAAAAGGATTCCAAAGCGAGACTCATGCGGTGGGTGTTGTTACTTCAAGAGTTCGACTTGGCGATAATTGATAGAAAAGGAAGTGAAACCAAGTGGCCAACCATCTTTCTCGATTGGAGGAGCAAGGTCGACCTTGTGATGGGCTTGAAATTAATGACAGTTTCCCCAATGAACAACTTCTTTTGGTGTCAATGCAAGAATGGTTCGGGGACATTGCCAGTTATATCGTCATCGGTGATATTCCTTGTGAGCTCTCTTCTAACTAAAGGAAGACACTTAGGAGGGATAGCATGGATTTCTATTGGGATGAGCCATACCTATTCAAGATTTGCACTGATGGGGTCATCCGACGATGTGTACCGGAAGAAGAACAAAGGTCGATTCTTGAGTCATGCCACTTCTCACCTTATGATGGTCACCATGGAGGGGCAAGGATTTCTTCAAAGGTGGTGAGTTATGGGTTCTTTTGGCCTACATTGTAAAACGATGCCGGTTACTTAGTCAAGAGATGTGATGATTGTCATAGGGCCGGGGGAATTTCAAAGAAAGATGATATGCCTCTCAATACCATCCTCGAAGTGGATATTTTTTATGTATGAGGTATAGATTTCATGGGCCCGTTTATTAGCTCTTATGGGAACACATACATTCTCGTGGCGATGGATTATGTCTCTAAATGGGTTGAAGCACTGGCTCTACCCAATAATGAGGCCCGGAATGTTATTGCATTTGTCAAGAAGAGCATTTTTACAAGGTTTGGCACGCCTCGTGCAATAATTAGTGATGGGGGGTTGCATTTCTGTAATAAAGCTTTTGACACCTTGCTTGCAAAGTATGGTGTCAATCAAAAAGTTTCCACTCCCTTTCATCCTCAGGCGAGCGGCCAAGTTGAAGTCTCAAACAGGGAAATCAAGAATATATTGTCAAATACGGTCAATGCAAATAGGAACGATTGGTCAAAGAAGTTGGATGACGCTCTATGGGCTTACAAGACTGCTTACAAAACCCCAATCGGTATTTCTCTGTACCGATTGGTGTTTGGAAAAGCTTGCCATCTACCGGTTGAGTTAGAGCACAAGTCCATGTGGGCCTTGAGAAAGTTGAATCTTGTATGGGACGTGGAAGCCAATCTTCGTGTGGAGCAGCTTAATGAACTTGACGAATTCAAATTCCATGCCTACTCCAGTTTGTCCTTGTACAAGGACAAAATGAAGTACCTTCATGATAAGTATGCTCGTGGCAAGGAGTTCAAAGTAGGTGATTTGGTACTCTTGTTCAACTCTCGGTTACGTCTATTTCCGGGAAACCTTAAGTCAAAATGGAGTGGACCTTTTGAAGTGGTGTTAGTGACTCAGTTTGGTGCACTTGATCTAAAGAACAAAAGTGGAGAGATTTTCAGATTTAATGGGCACAGGGTCAAGCACTACCTGGAAAAAATTGATGACAGCCATGTGGTGGCACTTCTCCATCTCAAGTGAACATGGTAACATGCGTCGTGCCGCGACGTTAATTCGGGCGCTTATTGGGAGGCAACCCATGTGTCTTTATTTTTGTTTTCCTTTGATTTTCTTGGTAGTATATGACTCATTTTTGGACTAACTGGTTGTGGGATATTGTAGGATTATTTTGTTGCAGGGCACAAGGCTAAGGCTAAAAATACTGGCTCTCTGAAGTTTGAAGTGCGGACCGCGGTCGATTTTGTGCGGTTCGCGAAGCTATCTTTCAAGAAATCTGTTCTCTGAAGTTTGCACTGTGGACCGCGGTATTCTTAGTGCGGTCCACGGTGCTATTTCATCATAAGATCATTCTTTGAAGTTTGCCACCGCGGCCGCAATACCATTTTACGCGAACCGCGGTGGACCACTACGGCCACGGTTGATTTTACGCGGACCGCGGTGGCCAATTGACCATATGCCCAGTAATTTGAAGGGTCGCGGACCGCAGTCGTTTTTACGCGGTCCGCACTGGGGTGAGTACTGTGGGTCCCAGGCCCAATTCTATAAATAGGGTCTCAGGGCTTCATTTTACACTTTACGCTCTTTGACTCTCTACAACATAATTTTAACTGTGCATCATCTTGCTAAGTTCAAGTGCTCATTTCATTCATCTCATCTTCATCCTGCATCTAGTAAGTGTAATTTTGATTTCATAACTTCTTAATTTTATTACTTTCTTATTTATTTGGTAGATTTTCTTCTTCTTTTCTCCCTTTTTCTTCTTTACTCCATTAATCATGTGTAGGGTTTGTTAATAATTCTTTATCTAGACCCATTGTAGTTAATTACGCTGATTAAACACCTAGGGTTTCAACAACATGTGTATTTGAACTTGAATCAACAGTAAAAAATTAGAACCCTAGTTTTGAATTAGTGCAGTCCGCGGTGCTTTTACGCTGACCGCGGTGCTTTAAAAGTCACAAGTCTCAACTGATGACCGCGGACCGCGGTGCCTTTTTGTGCGGTCCGTGGTGGCCTAGTGCAGACT
Source organism: Nicotiana undulata (assembly GCA_005239495.1). Taxonomy (NCBI): domain Eukaryota; kingdom Viridiplantae; phylum Streptophyta; class Magnoliopsida; order Solanales; family Solanaceae; genus Nicotiana; species Nicotiana undulata. The sequence goes on along the minus strand of ML258546.1, from coordinate 129,620 downwards.
GCGGTCATTTTTGTGCGGTCCGCGGAGCTTATCTTCAGATAAGTGGGTAGTCTGAACCCCACTTCACCGCGGACCATGACCATTTTTATGCGGTCCGCGGTGCCTTCATGCAGACCGCGGTCATTTTTATGCGGACCGCGGTGACTATCTTCAGAGAGGTGGTTAGTCTGAACCCACCTCACTGCGGACTGCGGTCCCAACTTCTGCAACTTAATTCTCGTTATCTGATTCTTCTGTGTTCTCTAATCTATGCACTGCTGGGATACTAAAAAGCTTTAAATGAATTCGACTTGCAGAGTATGGTCCAATCAAGAGGTGGTGGCCGTAACCGAGTGGAAAGGGTGAATCCTCCCGAGGGAGAGGCAAGGGAATGATAAAACTGGCTCCCAAAGTCCTTGGAAGCTATGAAAGCCACCAGGAAAACAATTCGGGCATTGGATAGAGCTGCTTCCCATTTGAGGAGTGAGTATGAACTCTCCGGAGAGGCCTCTTCAGAGTCAATACCAGAATACATGCCAGACTATCCAGAGAGGTTTAGGTTGACCAATGAGCCCTCTGCCTCTCCCCCCTGCCCAAGCATCAGCCCATTCTGAGTTGTCTGAAGGCTCAGCTGCAGGGAGTGATCATGAGTACTCCACTTCACCCACAACTTCATTATCAGGAGAGCACTCCGCGAATGAAGAAGCAGAGGATGAACCCCAAGAAAGAGGTGAACCCCAAGTTGGGGGAGTTGAAAGAACAAGGAAACCTGAAGCATGGCAAGATAGATTCGTGAGTGAACCGGCCTTTCATAAATTCCGGGAATGGTAGATGGAGAGGAAAGTAATACCGGAGCGCAGGTTCATCACCAAGGATCTTTTTCCACTCAACCCCAATGTGCGAAGGCAGTTCAGGGAAAGAAAGGGCTAGGAGTACTTCAATTGCTATTTTCCTGATGCAAATGAACACCTTGTCAAGGAGTTCTACACAAATTTGGGTTATCTGAAAAAGGACTCCAAGGCGACTAAGGTGCGGAATCGGACTGTGCCTTTTGATGAAGCTGCTTTAAACACATACCTAGAGTTTGATGATGAGGATGAGACAGAGTATTTAATAAAGTTGAATGCGGGGGATGAGGCCCGTCCATGGCTAGCGGAGCACTTGGCCATCCCAGGTGAAACCCCTGACTGGTTGCAAGCAGGGAAGGTGATTTTACGGAGAACATTGAACTTTGAGGCCAAAGGTTGGGAAACGTTCGTCTGTAGCAGACTTGACCCCATCTTCCATGAAAATTCTCTTCCTCTCAGGCGGCTGTGTTGATTGCTTCTATCATGGAAGGATACCCGATCAATGTCGGGAATGTGATGTCGAGTGTTATTACCTGGGTGGTGAATGAAAATGATAGGGCCTACCCCTTCCCAAATTTCCTGACCATGTACTTTGAAGATCAAAAAGTAGAAAAGAGGAAGTTTGATGTGAAGGTGAAGCCCAAAGCTCCATTCTCTTGGTACAACCTTCAGAGTGATGACAACCCAAAGGGCAGAACTTCAAAGGTAAATCCATTGCTTCAACTGTCCAGTCTGAAGAGCTAGTGGTTGTAGTGGAATCTTCTTAGCCCGAGTCAGCTATCCCAGACATTGCTCCAGGTCCCTCCACTTCAGCTGCCCCAGGCATTCCTGCATCACGGGCATATCCTCTGACTGCCCACAGACTGAGCCGGTTCCTTGCTAGTATCAACAACTGGATGCAGACAACTACTTCTAAGCTGTCTGTACTTTCTACGTCTGTGGCAGCCCAAGCTGCACCTCCCCCACCACAGGTTCCTCAGTCCGTTGAGGATGCTCTCAAGGAACTTCTGGCCAACCAGAAGAAATCCTTGATAACCAGAAGTTGATCATGGAAGCTGTTGGTTCTCACGGGAAGGCACTAAAGGATCTTGCAAAGGTGACCAAGAAGTTTAGGAAGACCCGTGCCTCCAGGGAGTCTGTGAAGAAGTTAAGGGAGGAGGTAGATAAGCTAAAGGAGGATCACTTGCCATTGGACTTGTTGCTTCAGAACCCTGCTACCCAGGCTGAGCTAGAGCCAGAGATAGAGAGGCCAACAAAGAGGAAGAGAGTGCTTCCCTATACAGAGGGCATTGAGTTAGAGTTGGCAGACCCGCAGGGAGATACCTCGAGTCAGCCACAGATGCCAGTACAGACCCAGGGTACAGAGGATATCCAGGTCAAGGCCCCGATGGAGACACAGGGTTCTGGGGACCAGTCACAGGTTCCCATGCAGTGCACAGATCCCGGGACCCACTCTGAGGATCCTATGCAGTCTGAGGGCCTATAGGGAGTTACTCTTGACTCTTTCTCCTTTATTTTGAGCTTATTTTGCTAAGTTAGCATTGAGGACAATGCTAGCTTTCATTCGAGGGGTAGCCATATTTTGGTTGAATTGGGATGATTGTATAAATTAGATACTATATTTATTATGCTTTCTTTTGATTTTGGTATGTACATAATTTTACTATTCTAGTACTTTTCGTATTTTTCACTTTTGATCTGTATATAAAGTTACTTTCTCATGTATATATTCATTCCCCCTTATGTATATTCAACTAAATCCCCTCTTGTACATATTCATTCTACTTTACGCATTTTACTTTCCACATTTTTTTTCCTTTTTATAGCTTCTTATTTTATTTTCGTAGCTACTTGTTTTGAATTTTTCGCGTGCAATAAGCCTTTGGTTTTCTTAATGCCATGGTTCTTTCCAAATGTGGAATTTGTGTGAACCGGGTGGCTCTTCCCGAGGATGGATGTTGTGACAACCTTCTTAAGGGTTTGAGTCTGTTTTTCTTTTTGCTTTTTGTATAATAGCTAGTGAGTAAAGGTGCCTCAAGCAAAGCTTCACTTGGGCCTAGCACATTTGCCTTTGATCCTATAGTCAAAAACAAATCGTTGTGTTTAGGATGGTGAAAGTTGTGATCTTGAGACTCTTGTGTTGGACGATAATCATCAAGTGGTTTTTCGGGACCATTGTGTTGCTCAAAGAATAACTAAGGTTGTTGTGGGCCCCCAACTCTATTTCTTTAGCAATCCCATAGCTTCAGTGGTGAGAGTTTGAAAATTGCAAGTCCAGGTCACGTTCCATTAGTCTAGAACTTGCCCTGAATGTTTGTCTAGGTGAAATCCTAAGTGTAGTTTGACTTGAGAGGTGATTATAGGCTCTCTTTGATCCGAATAGTGACTTGAACATTTCCATAGCCTACCAATGACAATTTCCCTAGTCCACCCTTTTGAGCCTTAGACCTTTTTCTTTTAAAAACCATGATACAAGCCTTGACCCATTTTGACCCTCTCTTGGCATCCTTCTTTCTTTAGCACAAGGCAAAAAAGTAAGTTTGGGGGAGAGACGAGGAATGCAACAAAGTGAAAAATAAGGTACAAAAAGGAAGAAAAGAAAAGGCAATGAAAAAGAAAGAAAAGAAAAATCAAAAAGCCAAAAAGAATGAACAAGTTAGAGAAATAAAGGGAATCAATGAAAGAAAAGAGATTAAAGGTGTGTAATGCTTAGAAAGGAGAAAAATGGTTGAAATGAACAAAAAGGTGTGATAGTATGTCTCTCCAACCCCTCATAAAGAGCTAATTGACTCAAGAAGTCAACAGAATCTGAAACGAATGAAGTGCTTAAGGGAAGATAGAACTCACCGTGACCAAATATTTCCTACCTTAAACCAAAAGCCTTCATCATGTACCCACAAAAGTCCTATATGATCTTGAGTTGAATGAAGCTTACATTAGCGGTGACTCACATAAGGGGAAAGCCTATGGTACTTTGAGCCGGACTTGAGTCTTTTCCTTGAGAGAGATGAGCGCACTTCCATTATCCTTGTTCTGAGCGTTACAATCTTAAAGTGAGGTTTGCTTAGGGAGAGTTGAGGAGAGTTTGGGTTCCACAATGACCAAAGTAACAGTAACAGTTTCGTTGATGAGTCGAGTCAACTCTTGATGATCTTGTGTCGCACTGAAATCTATGGTTTTAAAAAGGGTCAAATGGTGTTAATGATTTATTTGCATTGAGGGCAATTGTTGGTCCAAATTGATGTAGAAGAGGTCACCTTTGGACAGTTGCATTTTCTTGGATTTACTCAAAAAGGGGTGGGATTTATTTTGTTTGCTTGAGGACAAGAAAAAGCTTAAGTTTGGGGGAGTTGATAACTAGGGATTTTACCTTGTTTTACACTCTATCTTGCTTAAGGTTTGGATGCAATTGTAAACAAAATAGTCCCAAAGGCTTACGTGTTGTGCTTGTTGCAAGGTTTAGTTAAAAAGGATGACAAATAGTCAAAGACCTGCTCAAAAAGGAGTGAAACTTGCACAAGTACCAAGAACAAGCAAAAGCCAAGTTCAATTGACCACCGCGGATCGCGGTCCACTTTATGCGGTCCGCGGTGGCGAGATTCAGAGAGTGGTTTTCCAAGGCAAACATCATCGCAGAGCGCGGTCCATTCTTCGCGGACCACAGTAGAGAGATTCAGAGAGGCTGTTCTTGAAGGCAAAGTCAATGCGGACCGTGGTCCAATCTACGCATTCCGCGGTCAAGAGATTCAGAGAACCCACATGTGGAAGGCTAGAAGACCTCTGCGGACCGCAGTCCTTTCTTCGCGGTCCGCGTTGAAGCCAGCGCGTCCGTGGTCCAGTTTATGCGGACCGCGGTGGCCAAGATCAGAGCCCAAGTTTGTGAAGCCAAAAAGCCTCACCGCGGCCGCGGTCCATTTTGCGCAGTCTGCAGTGACCCTACAAGGGTATTTTTGTCCGGAATTGTTGGCCCGGTATAAATAGTTTCTTTTCTCATTTTTAGGTTAAGCGTTGTACTGAGAAGCAGTGGGCAGCTCATGAATAGTTCTTTTTCATCTTTTTGAGCAATTTTAGCTAGATTTCAACATTGAATCTTCTTATTTTTTTTATAATCCAATCATATGGGTTTTGCTTCACCTATTTCTTTGATTTCTTCACTGATTATGAGTAGCTAAACCCATTAGCTAGGGTTGTGGCTCAACCCTAGTGTGGGTATTTAATGGGTTCTCTAAATTAGGGCTTAAATGTCTATGGGTGATGGATATTTGTGTTGATTTGTGGTTTTCTTGTTAAAATTAGTGGTTGAAAACACTAATTGGTGTTTAATTGACTTGGTTACTTCTTGAGAAAGAGGACTTGAGTCTAGAAACTCAACCCAACAAGGAACTGGGATGAAATCATGAGAATTGATAGTCCCAATTAACGGGTTAAACCTCGAGAGAGAAAACCCCTACTTGAGCCCATATTGCTTGTGCAAATTTGATAAATTGACCTTGAGAGAGGTAATTATGGCATAACCACTCAAACTACCGAGAGGTATAGAGTGAGTAACTTTGGGCATTGGCTATATCATAATTCTCCGAATAACATCTTTTCCTTAGATATTAGAAGCCGTTAAATATTCACCTAGGTGAAAGTCATATCCCTAGTGCCTTTATCCAATTAGAAAACACCCAAAAAGAAAATAATTAGTTATTTTGCAATTACCATTAGTATAAATTGTAGTATAATATAAACCCAAAAATTATGAGAAGTGCAATTAAGAGCACGAGACACTATTAGATCACGTAGAAACTCAACTCCAATATTATTAACTCCCTGTCGAATCGATCCCGACCTTTCGGGTAAAAGTTGCTCCGACCCTCATCTTCCTACTCTATAGTAGTGTCGGTGAGCGCCGATCAACGACCCCAAATCTATACTGGCCGTGATGGAGCCTATCGTGATACTAGGTTAGCCAATTCACTAAAAATAACATAATGATTTCCCATTTAATACATAAACTATCCGACCTTCTGCTACTTATGCATTTCAAAACAATAAAAATGATTAGAACATCTAAACACACCCAAACATCTGGAGTCAACCGTCATGAGCATATAAGAAGTGATACAGTCTAATACAAATCTTCTACTACAACAAGTCGGGTAAGTAAAGTAAAATATCAGAGTAGGAAGGAGAAAACGTAGGCTGTGGATGCCGAGAAACTACCTCACAATCTCCGAACAATGCTCCAAATGGGGTAGCTCAACTATCGCTCTGCCCCGGTACCTGAATCTGCATACAAGGTGCAGGGACTAACGTGAGTATGCAAACTCAGTAAGTAACAACAGTAGTTTAATAAAAATATCATCCACTCAGGCATAGTGTCACTCACAGATAATGACTCTCGGGCAAGCCTCTCAGTCACTCGTGACTCTACTCTCATAAGTAAATGCTCACACTCAAGCACTCTCACTCAGCAGGTACCATATAACAACTTGTAAGGACCCATAAAATTTCTTGTTTAAAATAATGCCCAAATAAGTCCCCCAGTTGTTATAACTGTAGAAATTCTTAAAACGGACCTTATTTGTGTAAAAGTACCCCAAAATTTGAAAGAATAAATTTTCTAGAAATCGGGTGTTATGCGACGCACTATGCGATTGCATAATGTGTATGTGGACCACATAATAGTCGCATACCTGGGCAGGCCACTGCCCAATTTGAGGACAACTATGCGGTCCATTATGCGATCGCATTTCGGTTCTGCGAACCGCATAGTTGTCGCATTCTTTCCCATTGGTTATTGGTGAGGGAGGTTATGCGATTGCATAATGTGTATGCAGACCGCATAGTGGTCGCATACTTGCACAGTGTGTTTTTAAAGTTGGCCCATCTTGAGGGCCATTCTGCGACCGGTCTGCGTACCACATGTCAGGAATGCTATCGCATTCTTGACCGCATTCCTGTGTCGGGCTCCTAATTTTTCTTATTTTAAAACCCGACTCCCAGTTCATTAAAACACCCCACCCCTTCATTTTAACAAGTCTTCTGAACTAAATAGAGAGAAGGAAATGGGAGTTCTTGAGAGATAAAGTGGTTCTTCCACCAAAGTGATTTTCAAAGTCCCTCAGGCCTGATATTTCGAGTAGTCTCCTTCTTCCTCATTCTAGCAGGTAAGGGTTCCCAACCCTTTTTCCATTAATTTTCTGGTTTTAAACAAAGGGGGATTAGCATGGATTGATTCTTGAAAATATTAACTAAGACCTTGCATGCATGTTTAATAATGGTGTTAATCTAGTAAGAGGGAGTGGTTTGGGGTAAATTTCACAAAGTCGGGGTTGGTAATCTAATGGGATCACATAGTGTTTGGCAAAATGCTTAAGAGAGTCTGAATTGCATGCATGACTTCCAATTCTGAGTTGAATATGTTTAATTGTGAACTAGATTGACGGTACTAGTCGGTTCGGTAATTTGTGAGTGAAAGTTAAAAAGGGATTTCGACTCCAGGTATGTATGGATAACTTTAACCCTTGTAAGATCCCTTTTGTTGTGGTAAGCATACGGTATGTGTACTTATATGGAAATATGTGAATTGACTATCTAGTTGATTGCTACCCAACTGTGTTAGAAGAGATCTTGAATTGTGACTTGGCATGCCTAATTTATTATGTGCAAAGATGGTAGTTGTTTAAAGTTATTGATATGAAACATTGTAAATAAGTTGAACGGTTATGGAAACACCTTGTGCATAAATTGCTGCTTAATGAAAATTTGGGGTGCCTTGAGCCCAAGTAAATGAATTGTTAAATGTGAATTTGTGATCCTTGAAAGAAAGGCCCATGTGATGAAATTGTTTGGTGTTGTTGTTGAATTTGGAATCCTTGAAATGAAAGTTCTTATAATGAAATTGTTTGTTTTTGTTGCTGTTGTGATGAAATTATTGGTAGTGTTGTTTTTGAAATATAAATTGCCAGACGGGGTCGGGTTGTGCGCCGCAACACGAAGTAATAAGGTGTGTGTTGTGGTGATAAGGGTGGCCGAGGTAATAAGGGTGGCAGAGGTAATAAGAGTGGAATATGGATCGTTATCACGCTGAAATTATTGGTGCTGGTGTTTTTGAAATATAAATTGTCAGGCGGGGTCGGGTTGCGCCATAACACGAAGTAATAAGGTGTGGGTTTTGGTGATAAGGGTGGCCGAGGTAATAAGGATGGAAAATTGATCTTTATCACTATTGATATGAAATTGATGAAACTCGTGAATGTGGTGGTGTTTAAAACGGAAAAAAGGAGAGATTGTAAAATTGTTGACTTTGATTGTCTCTTTCCGTGTGTTTTGATTGTTGGTCCTATTGCTGTCCTTTTTCTTATCTATATATTGGTTGATTCTACTGGGGATAAAGTTTGTTCATATATACTAGTACTGTTCCACAGTACTAATGTCCCTTTGCCGGGGGCGCTACATCTTTTATATGGATGTAGGTGGTTCCATAGTAGGTAGCTCCGCCCGCCGTTAGTGGTACCTCCTCTTCATCTCTACAGCAGTTGTGGTGAGCCCCTCTTCTCCTCGGGGCCGTGTGTGGATCATACCACCCTCTTTTGCTTATGTTGTAAAGGTATAGCTGGGGCCTTGTTACTGTGAAGTTATGTAAAATCCCTAGTATTCCTAGAGACTCCGTAGACATGATGTGGGTGTATGTATGTATTTTTGGGTAGTAACAGTACGTACTCGGAATCGTGGATCATGTTGGAAAGTTATGTATGTATTCTGTATGTTTGAATATCAATCGCTGAAATGTTAAAAGAGGAAACAAATGGAGATATGTTGTAAAATGTACTTTGAAACTAAAATCGGCTAACTCACATGAAATAATATATGTTATTAACGCGGGGTAATACGTTGGGCAGGAAAGGAAATCCAGGTCCGCTTGACTGGGTTCACCCGGTTAGGCGCCGGTCTCGTCCCTCGATTTTGGGGCGTGACAAACTTGGTATCAGAGCCTAAGGTTTTTAAAAGAGTCCTAGGATGTCTTAGAGACGTGTCTAGTAGAGTCCTTCTTATTGGTGTGTTGTCGACCACATCTATAATTAGGGGGCTACATGGACATTTCAGAAACAAACCTTTCATTGTTATTCTACATTGTGCGGTGAACCGGAAAGTGAAAACATCCTTGCCTAATTCGTGCTTTGTTCCGAAATTTTCAATAATGGCACCAAAGAAGAGAGCTTGACTCGGACTTGAGTCCAATGCCACCTTGGATGTGGATGTGCATTCTGTACAGGATAGTGCGGGTGAGAGTGACTCCCCGACCTTGTATCTTCCTGACCCTTCTATTCTGGATCAAAGCGTTCCTATTCCTACGGCGGCGGAGGGTGCTGAAATCCCTCCCGTTGATATTCCTGACCCCTCTATAGTTCCAGCTTCCGGTCCCGGTACATCCGATGGGGACCTCAGAGGAGCTATTCATATGTTGACTTAGTTGGTGGACGCTTAGGACCAAAGATCTCATGCTACCCCTGCGTCCTCCAGCGGACAGGGAGATTCCGCCAGCTCCAGAGTCAACCAGTTTCTGCGGTTGGCCCTCTAGAGTTCTCTGGTACGGATCCAGAGGCCGATCCATAGGATTTTCTTGATGAGATGTACAAGACCCTTCGGGTGATGAAGGCTACAGATACATAGGGGGTTGAGTTAGCTTCGTATAGGCTGAGGGGAGCAGCATATTCCTAGTTCGAGATGTGGGAGGGTTCCCGTGGAGAGGGAAGTCCTCCGGCTAGATGGGACGAGTTGGTGGATGCTTTCACTGATCACTTCTTGCCTGCCGAGACTGTGGCAGCCCGTGCTACAAAGTTTGAGGTCCTCAAGCAGGGTAATATGAGTGTGTGGGAGTACCACATGGAGTTCGTGCGGTTGTCTAAATATGCTCCTCACTTGGTGTCGATTATGGATGTCAGGGTTCGACGTTTCATTCAGGGCCTTAGTCCCTTGGTTGTGAATGAATCTGCTACAACTACCTTGCACTCAGACATGAATTATGGGAATATTGTGGGATTCACCCAGGCTACAGAGGCTAGGAAATTGAAGATGAGGTCAGAGAAAGTGTAAGGCCCCGGAAACTTTTGCTAAGCAATATAGGATTCAGGGTGCCAGGTAGACTAATTATAATATTTTATGCGCTTCAAATATGATGTAAATGAATTGGATGTGGTGAATAAGTGTATGAGTCATATAATAAGTAATGCGAGGTTCAAGGGGAAGCCTAAGGCTAAGCCAAATGGGAAAATTTCATCATAGGCTAAAATTCCAAAGGTATTTGCACTAGTACACACTTTGAAGGAGCATATCTAATTATGTATAAAGTATTATGTGATGAATAACCTATCAAATGAAAGGACTTCGTGTCTAGTTTCCAACTCTTCAAACCGTTTGTCATTTGGACATTCCTACGCAAGGTTATGGTCAAATTACCGAAGGCTGAAAAAATGCGACCCTGTGTCAAATTTGCGATCGCATTTCATGTCGCATGTTGATTCTGCGATCGCAGATACGTCGCAGACTGGGCCAGTGTAGCCCAGGTTTGGGCAGCTACTTTGCGATGCACTCTGCGGCCCGCATGTTTGTTTTGTGGTCGCAGACCATGTTCCGGAGACTTATTTTTCCTATTTTTATAACCCAACCCCATTTTCATAAATAGGTTTAAGGGCTTCATTTGGGATCATTTTCTACTGATTTTAGAGAGAAATGAGAGCATATAGGGAGAGAAAAAAGGTTCCTAACTTCATAATCATCCAAATCTTTCTCAAGTCTTCAAGAATCAAGAAAGATAACCATAGATTGTCTTCCATCCGGGTAAGTTCTACTTCCAAAAACTTCATGCAAGAAGTTAAGAGTTCAAATATGTTGTGAGGGTTAGAAATAGGCCATGCATGTGGGACTAAGTTGTAGTATGTGTTGTTAAAGAACTAAGTTGGGTAGTTCATGTTAATATTTGGGTGAAGGAAGAAGAGATTGCCATTTCTAAACCATATAATCTACTTCACATGCTAGGTGGTTGATGAAATTCCTAAGAGAGTTAAATCATGGTAATCTTCCTAATTATTAATCGATTTCTGCTACCTCCTTATAGATTGTTATGGCTAGAGGTGTTGGTGTATTGTCTAAACTTAAGGAAGAGCTCTTTGAGGTATGTATGACCAACTTTAACCCTTGTAAAATCCCTCTTGTTGTGGTAAGCATACGGTATGTGTACTTATATGGAAATATGTGAATTGACTGTCTAGTTGATTGCTACCCCACTGTGTTAGATGAGATTTTGAATTTTGACTTGGCATGCCTACCTTATTATGTGCAAAGCTTGTAATTGTTTGAGGTTATTGATATGAAACGATGTAAACAAGTTGAACGATTATGGCAATACCTTGTACATGAATTATTACTTGGTTAAAATTAGGGTGCATTGGGCCCAAATAAACGAATTGTTGATGTGAACTTGTGCTCCTTGAAAGGAGGATTCTTGTGATGTAATTGTTTGGGATTGAAATATGAAATATGATTGGTTGCCACCCCATTGTGTTAGATTAGATTATAAATTGAGTTTGGCATGTCTACTTTATTATGAGAAAATTCGGTAATCGTTTGAAGCTACTGATGTGAAGTCTTATAAATAAGTTGACAGTTATGGCAACACTTCGTATATGAAAATCCTGCTTGATGAAAGTTTGGGGTGCTTTGGGCCCAAGTGATTGAATTAATAAATGTGAATTTGTGATCCTTGAAAGGAAGGCCCATGTGATGAAATTATATGGTGTTGTTGTTGAATTTGGAATCCTTGAAAGGAAAGTTCTTATAATGAAATTGTTTGTTGTTGTTGCTGTTGTGATGAGATTATTGGTGGTGGTGTTTTTGAAATATAAATTGTCAGGCAGGGTCGGGTTGCGCGCCGCAACATGAAGTAATATGGTGTGGGTTGTGGTGATAAGGATGCAAATTGTCAGGCGGGGTCGGGTTGCGCGCTGCAACAGGAAGTAATAAGATGTGGGTTGTGGTGATAAGGGTGGCCGAGGTAATATGGGTGGAAAAGTGATCTTTATCACTATTGATATGAAATTGATGAAACTCGTGAATATTGTGGTGTTGGAAAGGGAAAAAAGAGAGATTGTAAAATTGTTGATTTTGATTGTCTCTTTCCGTGTGTTTTGATTGTTGGTCCTATTGCTGTCCATTTTCTTATCTGTATATTGGTTGATTGTACTTAGGATAAAGTTTGTTTATACATACTAGTACTATTCCACAGCACTAACATCCCTTTTTCCCGGGGGCGCTACATCTTTTATATGGATGTAGGTGGTTCCATAGCAGGTAGCTCGGCCCGCCGTTAGTGGTACCTCCTCTTTATCTCTGCAGCAGTTGTGGTGAGCCCCTCTTCTACTCGGGGCCGTGTGTGGATCATACCACCCTCTTTTGTTTATGTTGTAAAGGTATAGCCGGGGCCTTGTTACCGGCAAGTTATGTAAAATCCCTAGTATTCTTAGAAGCTCCGTAGACATGATGTGGGTGTATGTATGTATTTTTGGGTAGTAACAGTACGTACTCGGAACGTGGATCATGTTGGAAAGTTATGTATGTTTGAATATCAATCGTTGAAATGTTAAAAGAGGAAACAAATGGAGATATGTTGTAAAATGTACTTTGAAACTAAAATCGGCTAACTCACATGAAATAATATATGCTATGAACGCGGGGTAATACACTGGGCAAGAAAGGCAATCCAGGTCCGCTTGACTAGGTTCACCCGGTTAGGCGTCGGTCTCGTCCCTCGATTTTGGGGCGTGACAAACTTGGTATCAGAGCCTAAGGTTTTTAAAAGAGTCCTAGGATGTCTCAGAGCTGTGTCTAGTAGAGTCCTTCTTATTGGTGTGTTGTCGACCACATCTATAATTAGGGGGCTACATGGACATTTCGGAAACTAATCTTTCATTGTTATTCTATATTGTGCGATAGAGCTCTAGTTAGGGAGTTAGTTTTCTCTCCAAGCCTTACTCTCAAAATGAGTAATCATGATACCATAATCCGCGTGTTTGAAGCCATGAGGAAGGAATTATCCCACCATTGAGTCCGAAGGGACTTCCCAAGGGCTTGTTAGGAGAATGTATTGAGCTGTTGAGGGATTGTTAGAACCTATCGCTAAGAGGGGAGTGCCCTTATCCCTATTGATGTCCCTGCACCACCAAACCCTATAGTATATCGGTATGGTACTAACGTACTCTTGATTATATATGTACACCCATATTGAAGAACTTTCATAGGCATGGACTTATTAAATGTTGAGTCACAAACCATTGCATGCACCTACTCTTTGAACGAGATCCAATATTTCTTGAATTCACTCTACCACAAATTTTCTTATATGCAATCTTTTATGATATCGAGCTCTATGATCATGTCCTTGAATTGAGTTGTAGTGATAGAATTACCATTTCCAACACGCCTTTCTAAACTCTAACAAGGGACTATACCCAAAGAATTTCTCGGCGAATGAAGGGATGAACCATTATCATATGTTCGCACAAAATAAAAAGATATCTTTTCTTGGCCCTTTTCTTGGGGTTTCTGCTTCAATCTAAATGTCGATATAGGTGAAGATCTTGCTTTGTTTCATCATCATCTCTAGTATGGTAGTGCCCTCACTCTATCTTTGTTGAGGTTTTCATTTTGGCCTAGTGGTCGGAATCAGCTAAATTTTTAATTGCTTGGAGAGAGTCTCCCTCTTCTCCGACAGGTTATTTTCTGAATTTGGTCTGCTCACTTACTTTTAAACATTATTAAATCTCCATCGAAGATAGGGTCCGTCGACCCTCCATGTAGCTGGATCGTGCTACTTATTCTTGTTTCTCATCTTATTGTTGAAGGTTGTTCTTCTTTTGGTTATAAGGAAGACGAGCATTTTTGCTCCTCCTTTGGATTACATAATACTTGTTTAAGTGTCCTTATATGTTAATTTCTCCATGTTGCTACGAATCCATCTAATTTTGTTTGATGTTTGTAGTGGCTCCACTAGTCGTGAAGCTCTTGAGTTACTCTTAAAACCTCAAGTTCTTTTTTTTATTAGCTTCTCTGTCGTACTCAGCTTTCCTCTAGTTGTTGACCCATTCCTCAGTTCCAATCTCAAGGGCCGAAGGAACAACAAAATTGTGTCCTTGGTATCTAGAAATACAACTTCTTTTATCAATGGTGATCCACCCTAATTCTGTACCAATTTCGCTGAACCTAGAAAATGAGATAGATGTAACAATATCTTTATTTTCTAGTTAACTAGTTTTTGGTCCTCTGATATTACTGGGGTTTTCAGTATTCTGACATAACTAAATAAGGATATGGGATTATAGGTGGCGGGGGCAAGTCAATCCATCCTCTTACTTTAACTACGAGCCTGCTTCAGTTACTATCGGTTATACTATCCCTTCTGAATCATATTCCCTTAGAAGCACTATCGTTAAAGGTTGAACTCTGAACAAGAAAGAGCACCTATAATTTTAAAATACTTCTATATATATGGTCAATGGATTAATAAATGCCACAAATTACATGGGTTCCCACTTCACTTCAAGTTCATCAAGGGTTGATAGCATTCCACAATTTCTGAAACATCTATGCATGTGCTAATCTAACAATCCTCTTCCCAGTCGAACTCTCACCTTTTAGTTTTGGGGTTCACCAAGGAGAAACACACCTAGCAACGCATTCATATCAAGCCTTCCTCTCGGCCAAGCCTTATAGCATCTCCCAATTTGGTTGGTAATAACTGGTTGTGTAGAAGTGTGTTGTAGTGCTTCGTTGCGAAGCATAGGTACTAATCATAAGTGAATTTTTTTAAAATTTTGGAGCTATACATCATTTGACTATATGCGGAGATCTTCTTTAAAAAACGTAAAGGTTCTCGTAATCCCTTATATTATCACCTTTCCTAATGGTTACAATGTAAAGGTCACTTCTATAAGCTCTCTCACTTTCTTTTCGTTTGTCTTGCATCGTGTGTGGTTTACCCGTAATCTTCAATGCGATATTATCTCAATTTCTCAACTAGTTATCCAAATTTACGATCTGATGTAATTAACCTCACTTTTATGTACTCTACAAGCGCCCTGGGAGTGGGCAAATTTCCCATTTACTACAGACTTCTAAATGTCTTCAACTCTGTTTAAACTTGTTGATTCCAAATGGTGTTCTTAGTTGTGCTACCTTACTATCTATTTTTATCTGGTAACTCTCCTTGTGAATCTAATTTTCAGTCCTTACTTTAGTGCTATGCCAGAGGTTTCTCACTGTTCCCCAACTATTCAGGGTTCTTCTTCTTCTTCAGGGCAGCAGGCCATGCCTCCGGTGAGATGCTATGAGTGTGGGGATTCAGGCCATATGAGGAGGACTTGTCCCAGACTTCAGGGCAAGGCTATTCAGCAGAGTTATCAGCCTACCTACTCAACACCGGCACTCCGTCCACCCATGGGTGGAGGACAGGCTGGTAGAGGTCGTCCCAGAGGTGGAGGCCAGTCAGGGGGAGCTCAGTTAGCTCCTATTTAGTTCAGCGGAGGTCAGTCTTCAGGTACTCCAGCCAGATTCTATGCTATCCCGCCCGAGCAGATGCAGTGGCCTCAGACGCCATGATCACAAGTACTATTTCAATATGTGGTAGGGAGGCATTAGTGCTATTTGATCCGGGATCTACTTATTCATATGTGTCAGCCTTATTTGCTTGTTTTCTGGATGTTCCTTGCAAGTCCTTGGATTCTCCTATATATGTGTCCACTCCTATGGGCGATTCTGTGGTGGTAGACCGGGTCTATCGGTCTTGTGTTATCACCTTTTGTGGGTTTGAGACTAGAGCGGACCTTCTATTGCTCGACATGGTTGATTTTGAGATCATCCTGGGCATGGATTGGCTATCTCCTCATCATGCCATCTTGTATTTCCATGCCAAGACGGTTACTTTGACCATGCCCGAGTTGTCTAGGTTGGAATGGAGAGGTTCCTCAGTTAGTGCAACCAGTAGAGTCATTTCCTTCCTGAAGGCTCGACATATGGTCGAGAAGGGTTGCTTGGCATATCTTGCTTATGTGCGGGACACCACCACCGAGTTTCCAACGATTGATTCAGTGCCAATTGTTCGAGAGTTAGCGGATGTCTTTCCTTCAGACCTTTCGGGCATGCCTCCGGATAGAGATATCGATTTTTGTATTGATGTAGATCCATGCACTCAACCTATTTCTATTCCCCCGTACCGTATGGCTCCAAAGGAGTTGAAGGAGTTGAAGGAGTTGAAGGAGCAGCTTGAGTAGTTGTTGGCTAAGGGGTTTATCAGGCTGAGTGTATCGTCGTGGGGTGCTCCAGTTCTATTTGTAAAGAAGAAAGATGGGTCTATGCGGATGTGCATTGATTACCGCCAGTTGAACAAGGTAACTATTAAGAACAAGTATCCATTGTCGCGCATCGATGATTTCTTTGACCAGTTACAGGGTGCTAGGGTATTTTCTAAAATTGACTTGAGATCGGGGCTATCATCAGCTGAAGATTCGGGCTTCAGATGTTCTGAAGACGGCTTTTCGTACGAGATATGGCCATTATGAGTTCTTGGTAATGTCCTTTGGCTTGACTAATGCCCCGACAACATTTATGGATTTGATGAACAGAGTGTTCAGGCCATATATTGATTCCTTTGTCATCGTCTTCATTGATGACATTTTGATTTACTCACGTAGCCTGGGAGAGCACGAGCAGCATTTGAGAGTTGTGCTCCAGACCTTGCGAGAACAGAAGCTATATGCTAAGTTCTCCAAGTGTGAGTTTTGGTTAGATTCCGTGGCATTCTTGGGGCATGTGGTATCTGGAGAGGGTATCAAGGTTGATCCTAAGAAGATTGAGGCAGTTCATAGTTGGCCACGTCCTACCTCAGCGACAGAGATCAGGAGTTTCTTGGGCCTAGCTGGCTACTACCGGCGATTTGTGGAGGGCTTTTCATCCATTGCAGCCCCATTGACTAGATTGACTCAGAAAAATGCTCCATTTCGGTGGTCCGATGAGTATCAGACGAGCTTTCAGAAGCTCAAGACTGCATTGACTTCGGCACCAGTTCTAGTATTGCCTTCCGGTTCGGGGATGTATACGGTGTATTGCGATGCTTCACGCGTTGTCTTGGGGTGTGTATTAATGAAGGAAGGGAGAGTTATTGCTTATGCTTCGCTCCAGCTGAAGGTTCATGAGAAGAATTACCCTGTGCACGATTTGGAGTTGGCGGCGATTGTTCATGCTCTTAAGATTTGGAGGCATTACTTATATGGGGTGTCTTGTGAGGTGTATACAGACCACTGCAGCTTGCAGCACTTGTTCAAACAGAGGGATCTTAATTTGAGGCAGCGCAGGTGGCTTGAGTTACTAAAGGATTACGACATCACCATTCTCTATCATCCGGTCAAGGCGAATGTAGTAGCAAATGCTTTGAGTAGGAAGGCGGAGAGTATAGGTAGCTTGGCCTATATTGTAGCCGAGGAGAGACCTCTAGCCTCAGACATTCAGTCCTTGGCCAATCGCTTGGTGAGATTAGATCTTTCAGAGCCTCGTCGAGTTCTAGCTTATGTGGGTGCTCAGTCTTCATTATTGGGGGAGATTTAGGCTCTACAGTATGATGATCCGTGTTTGGCAGAACTACGGGAGACAGTGGTTCAGGGTGGTGCCAAGGAGGTTACTATTGCCGAGGATGGTGTTCTGAGACTTCAGGGTCGATTTGTGTTCCTAATGTTGATGGCTTGAGGTAGAGGATTCTAGAGGAGGCGCACAGTTCTTGGTATTCTGTTCATCCTGGTGCTACGAAGATGTATCATGATTTGAAGAAGCATTTCTGGTGGATACGGATGAAAAGGGACATTGTGGAGTATGTGGCTAGGTGTCTTAATTTCCAGCAGGTTAAATATGAGTACTAGAGGCCAGGGGGCCTACTTCAGCAGATGCCCATTCTTGAGGGGAAGTGGGAGCGCATTACTATGGACTTCGTGGTTGGGTTGCCTCGGACGTTGCGGAAGGTTGACACGGTTTGGGTTATTGTGGATAGGTTGACCAAATCGGCGCATTTCATTCCTGTAGCTACTACTTATACTTCTGAGAGGCTAGCCGAGATCTACATTCGAGAGATAGTCCAGTTTCACGGTGTACCGGTGTCCATTATATCAGATCGAGGTTCTCAGTTCACGTCGCACTTCTGGAGAGAATTGCACAGAGAGATGGACACTCAGATTGATCTCAGCACAGCATTTCATCCACAGACTGATGGTCAGTCGGAGCGTACAGTTCAGATATTGGAGGACATGCTCAGAGCATGTGTGCTTGACTTTGGAGGCCAGTGGGACCAGTTCTTGCCTTTGGCCGAGTTTGCTTACAATAATAGTTATCAGTCCAACATCGAGATGGCTCCATTTGAGGCTTTATATGGTCGGCGATGTCGTTCTCCTATCGGGTGGTTTGAGCCTGGTGAGGCTAAGTTATATGGTGTAGACCTGGTTAGAGATGCTTTAGAGAAGGTGAAGTTAATTCAGGAGAGGCTCCGCACAACACAGTCAAGACAGAAAAGTTACGCAGATCTGAGGGCACGTGATGTGTCATTTATGGAGGGAGATACGGTTCTGTTGAAGGTTTCGCCGATGAAGGGTATTATGAGATTCGGGATAAAGGGCAAGTTGAGCCCGAGGTTCATAGGTCCTTTTGAGGTATTGAGGCGAGTTGGTGAGGTTGCTTATGAGCTTGCCTTACCTCCCAGCTTATCGAGAGTCCATCCGTTATTCCACGTATCCATGCTCCGGAGATACCACGCCAATTTCTCTCACGTTGTCGATTTCAGTACTATTCAGTTGGATGAGAGGTTGGGCTACGAGGAGGATCCAGTTGCTATTGTTGATAGACAGGACCGCCAGTTGAGATCTAAGAAAATTTCTGTTGTAAAGGTCTAGTGGCAGGGCCAATCGGTCGAGGAGGCGACTTGGGAATCCGAGGAGGACATGCGGAGCAGATATCCACACTTATTCAGCACTACAGGTATGATTCTAGACCCGTTCGAGGACGAACGTTTGTTTAAGAGGTGGAGAATGTAATGACCCGATCGGTCGTTTTGGGTATTCGGACCCCGTTCCCTTAAATAAGACTTTCTGTAGCGGCTTATCATGATTTGTGACTTGCGGGGACGGGTGGTTCGGGATTTGGAAGTGTTTGGAATATTATAGGAACACTTGGTTCCTTAAGGTTGGCTTTTAAAGCCAAGTTTGATTTCGGTCAACATTTTGAGTAAACGGCATCGGAATCAAGTTTCGACGATTCCAGTAGCTTCGTATGGTGATTTCGGACTTGTACGTATGTCCGAAATGGGTTTTGGATGACCCGGAAGCGTTTCGACGCCAAATAGCGAAATAGAGTTTCCTTAAGTTTGAAATTTGGTTTGGAATGTGATTTTATGTTATCGAGGTCCGAACGGAATTCTGAGACAGAGAATAGTTCTGTTATGTCATTCATGACTTGCCTGCAAAATTTGGTGTCATTCCGAGTAGTATAGGTTGGTTTGGCGCATTGAAACCGAATTCAAGGACTTAGAAATTCTAAGTTTGATCCTAGGGGTTTTGAGGGGTGATTTTGAGATTTAGCTTTGTTCCGGGTGTTCCGGAGGCTCGAGATAGTCCGTATTATGATTTAGGACTTGTTGGTATAATTAGACGGGGGCTCGGGTTGGCCCAGGTGCCACCCGGACACCACACGAGGCCAAAAACCAGCTGAAAATGCAGCTGGTGCACTTGATCTGGTGTGACTGCAGGTGCGGTTGCCCAGCAGCAGGTGCGGGACCGCTCCTGCGGTCCCAGCCTCACAGGTGCGAGAATTCCGAAGGCGCGGATTCAATTCCGCAGGAGCGAAACCGCAGGTGCGGTCTCCAGCTCTGCAGGTGCGGGCCCATCCTTTCTCGTCCAACTCCACAGGTGCGAGCCCCAGCTCGTAGGCGCGAGACCGCAGGTGCGGTCCTCGAGCCGCAGGTGCGGAACCCCTGTAGGCCAGGCAATGTGTTTTCATTTAAACACGGGATTTTCTCCTTTCTTTTCATTTTTCACCACCATTGAAGACTTGAGAGCTTGGTAAAAACTCTCCACCACCTAGCTACTAAGAGGTAAGTAAATTCTACTAAAATGTTAGATTATTGCACCAAAACTTTGGTAGATTAACATCTAAATGGTGGAAATCATAGGGGTTAGAGTGAAAACCTAGGGTTGATGAACTTTAGGGAATTTCACCACTTTTATACCATGAAATCATATAAAAGTTATATATTAATGACCCTTAGGCTATGGGTGAGTGTTATCTTCAAAAATTTCCGGGATCCGAGCATGTGGGCCCGGGGATGTATTTTGGGATTTCTTCAAGAACAGTGAATTTCTAAATAAGTAGGAGACTTTCCATACCTTGAGCATGCATTGACGTATTTATATATCATTTGACGAGTTTCGAGTCCTCGGGTGTAAGTTTGGAGTTTCGGGCGCATTCTTGACCGGGAAGTTGATTCTACGCGAGGTGAGTCTCATTTCCAACCTTGTAAGAGAGAATTGTCCCCATAGGTAAATGTAAACGATTGAGTTTGTCCTTATTTGCGGGGGCTACGTACGCGCAAAGTGACGAGAGTCCGTGCGTAGCTACTACTCTGTTGTGTCGGGTCGAATTTAGGACTTCACAAGCATGCCTCTACGTGCCTTACATGTATCTTTACTTGTGTTCCTGGTTGCTTATTACCCTTGAAATTAACATGAGAATTTCGGAAGCTATGTGTAAGTTTAAGTGTTTAAATCCCTGAATTTAAGAATAATCCATGATAAATTCCTGAATTTCCTGATAATTCTGTGTATGTCTACGAGCACCCGTGTCGCATGTATAATTCGTGAGCGGGGTAGCCTTATATTTATGTCAACCGCGTCGCATGATCGATTCGCGAGCGGGGTAATATAATGCATCTATGGTTCGTGTCGCTCGACCCTCGACAGTGCACATTTTAAATTTCTGCGTCGCTTAGGCCGTACGCCTCGGCATATTATATACTATGTGCTTGATTGAGAGTCTTAATAATGTTCTTACCAATTAAATTGTTCTGTGAGAAAGAAACTCGTGATTTTTGTTAAATATTGTTACTTGGCCCTTGCAGGGAGATCGTTATCTTTATATACTGATGCTTCATGTCTACTTGCTTTCCATAAATGTTATTACTGTTTAGATTCATTAAATCATATTATTGATGATGACCCTAGTGAGTAACACGTCTACCTCTCGTCACTACTTCTTCGAGTTTAGACGGGATACTCACTGGGTACATATTTGTTTATATGTACTCATGCTACACTTCTGTACATAATTGTACAGGTTCTGAGGCTGTTGCACCTGGTCACTATTCCGATGTCCGTCATTGAGAGTACTATCTGGACCCGACTACACGGTGAGCTGCTTTTCCTGGCGTTCTTCAGCAGCACTGCGGAGTTTCTATTATTTTTTGGGGATATTTCTGTCTACCCCTTTCAGACAGTTGTACATTCATTTTGATTATTTTGTATATTCCACTAGTCGCTTGTGGACTTGTGACACTAGATCTTGGCATAAGTAGTTGGTTTTCCTAATATTTTGCTATACTGTATATGTTGGCAAATGATTTTTGAGTTACTTTCTCACTTTCATTAACAAACTTCTTAAATTAAAACTGAACAAGTATTTGAACATCTCTTTAATCTAAGCAATTTCGTTAGCAAACTAGTGTTGGCTTGCCCGACTTCGGTGTTGGGCGCCATCACGATCTGAATAGGAATTTGGGATGTGACAACTCACATATATGCAAAAACATGATGGCTTACTGCAGTCCCCAATACGACCACAATGAGGCCTAGATAATGATGTATTCGTGCAGAATCAAATTTTACGTGACCACGATATAAACTCAACCAGCAAATCACCAGTAAATAGGAAGTAACAAATTCTTGTCTCCAACTCTTATATTCCTACACATCATGCACAACAGTAAGAAGCAAATTAGGACAACATGGAAGATATTTTTGTAGTTACATAAACAGAGGAGAACGAGAGTCCTATATTGTGGAGGAAGAAGAAAGGCAAAAAGCTTCTGTCGACAATATATTTTTATAACGTCTCACACGTAAACACACTTAATATAGGAAAAGTGATGGTAGAGAATGAAGATAGATTACCTGTATCAGAATGGACTTTCATCAATATGAGTCATCTTTTTTTTTATTAAACTTTCCCCTACTGGGGGTTGTATTTTTCATAAGAACAAAGAATTACAAAATAAAGATGTCATTGCCCTTGAAATTACAACATAAGGATAACTGGCTATCCTTCAAAAAAGGGGTGGGGAGAAATATATACATCCCAAACCCGAACAAAACAAAATGCTCAACTCACAAAAAAATTAGACTTATCAAACTTGGTTCTAATACTTGGCATCTGGTTCATGTCTAGCTGGAAAGGGCCCTTAGCACCTTTAGGGAGTTGTTTGAAAGTGAAGAAGTATGACTCTGTTGTAGTAGTGGTTGCGAGCTTAGCTAGGTAGTTCGCTACTTGATTCGCCTATCTAAAGCAGTGCACCGCATTCACATCAGCATCTTGGATCATCTGACAAGTGCTTTCTACGATATTATCAGTTTATAATTGTTGGTTGAGTTATCTTTGAGCATATTTGCCACGATCAGAGAGTCCAGCTCCAAAGTGAATCCTTTGTATCCATTTTGAACACACCAGTTGCAACCAAACCAAGCAGCTTGAGCTTCCATGTAGTTGTTGTTACACCCCTCGGTTGTAACTGAGAAGGCCATGATTAAGTCCCCCTTGTTATCCCTAATAATTCCTCCAATCCCAGCTTTTCCATTTTCCTTAATGAAACTGCCATCCGTATTCATTTTAACGTAGCCTTCCTCCGGTTTGTTTCATTTGACCACAATAGATTTAGGGATAGGCTGCAGTTTTAGAACTGTGTCACAGTAGTTGTTCCATGACATGGAGATCTTGCAAGCAGGGAAAGGCTTTGCAACCGCAGATCCAATGGTCCAGAGGATTTGATGCTCCATTCTAATCAAGTTGAACTTCTTTTGACTGCCGAATTTTCAAGAGCATCTCTCTTTCCAGATTATCCAGCAAATAATAATGGGGAAGATTTGAAGAATCAACTTGTGAACTGTATTTCTCTCCTTAACCTACCACCACTTGTTAATGGTATATCTAACTGCCCTTTGATGATGTATAATTCCTAATGGAGATCCTTTTAGTTTCCAGATATAAATAGCCGCGTCTCCTTCCATGAACACATGTTGAATGGTTTCATTTTAGGAGTAGCACAACAGTTACATCTAGAAACTATATTTCTTCCGAAGTTGACTATCACATCATCAAAAGGTAGTTTTCTATACCATAATCTCCAAGAAATAAAAGAAATTTTAAGAGGAATAGAGGGATGTCATACCTTGCTTAGCAGATGCTCCTTTGGTTTGCTGTTTTGGATGAGTTGCCTGGTAGTCTTGTTTGAGTATCTTCCATCAAGTGAAAAATCCCAATAAGTCTTGTCTAGTACAGAGTAATTCCCACTTTCGATTTCCTTTATGTGTTGAACTATTGAAATAGGTAGAGTATCTTGAAGTTTGATGATGTTCCATTCTCTATTCTGGATGAATTCCTTGACAAGCAGCTTAGAGCTTTTGTATGTACCAGGGGCCAAATTGGCAAGGTGACCTTTACAGGTCCAATTGTCCCACCAAAAACTAGAGTTACCTGCATTAATATGCCAAATCATGTGTTGTTCTGCAATGTCTCTTACCTTTGTTAACTGTTTCCATGCATGAGAGTTGCCAGAAGACCATTGCTTAGCAACCGGGTGGGCTCTAATACAGTATTTGTGCTTGAGAAAATTAGCCCACAGGGATGGGGATGTTCTGAATCTCCACCATCTCTTAATAGCTAGAACTTCACTGATATCTTTCATATTGCTAATTCCTATACCTCCCTCATCAAGAGGGAAGCATAGGTTCTTCCATGATCTCCAATGGTAATTTTTGTGGTCCCCCTCAGAGCCCCAGAAAAAATTGGCAAAATGCTTCTCTAGAAGGTGAAAGGTGGCTTTAGGAGGATTCATAGCCGAGAGAGCATAAATAGAAAAAGATTGGAGGACACTCTTAATAAGGACAAGCCTACCATCAGAGGAGAGCATCTTACTATGCCAACCATTGAGTTTTTTGATGACCTTATGGACCAAATGGTCAAAATAAGTAATTTTCTTTCTTCCAACATAAAGAGGGCATCCAAGGTAAGTAAAAGAAAATTCCTTGTCCAAAAAACCTGTACAGTCTCTCATTCTATTAATACGAAGAGCACATGTTTTAGGGGAAGTCGGAAAGAAACTTTTATCCCTACTAGTCTCTGGACACGTGCGTTGCGTGTGTAGCCCTTATCGGTGTTACAAAGTTTGAAAAAATCATGTAAATACAATTAAAAAGTATGTTCAAGTTATAAAAATAAAAAATGTTAGTTATCATTAAAAAAAAAGAACCATAAGCTTCAATATTTTCTTCGACGACCATGCTAACTTCAAAAAAATCATGTACTTAAATTGTGATATATCTCCAATAATAAAATGACGTCAATTGAAGAGAAAATTTTCTACCAAAGAGAGGTTTCACAAGAAAGTCAATATACCACTGCACGTCTACTAACATAAAATGAGGAAAATAAGAGTCAGAAAGAATAAATAAGCATAAGAATATGCATTTATATTTTTGAACCTAAGTAGTTTCAAGCCACAATAAACAATACCGTAAAATAAATTCCCTTACAGGTAGAGGAAACCTATATCAAAGTACCAACAAAAGTAAGAAAAAACTTTAATCACTTACTTTGGAAAATACAAACGTTTGAAAAAATTGATCAAGCATCGATATGAAAATTTGAAGTTCTTTCCATAGTTGGTGACAATGTTTGGCAATTCCTTCCTCCTTTTCCACAAATTATAATAACTTTGCATTGTGCCAAGCTCCTATAATTCTTGTACCAGACTTCGTCATTAAACTCTCATGCATTGATATATGATGGGATTTAATTTGGTATTGTGTATACTATTGATTTTTCAAATGCAGATAATTAAGTCTGACATTCTTCGGCATCTACAAGAAGGGATGGCCGATTAATGAACTCGATAATAAATAATTTAAGAACATGCTAATTAATTCGAGAAAGGAACAATGTTATATGTTTAGAATGATACTTAAAATGATAAGACACAACAAGATAGTTATCTCTTTATGCTTGCGAATTGTGCAACAGAGATTTTAATCTCGTTATATACATTAAAATCGAATCAAGAAATGATCAAAACCTATTATCTTCCCAGGAAGGTGAACGGTAAAAGTAGCTATCATATAATTCCGTAGAAGTCACATGAGAAAACTGAAAAGGTTTATTTTCCATTCATGCATTCTTTGATCCCAATAATATATAGAAATAAACATACAAATTATATGTATTCACTTTGTCCATTCTCTAAGATCATAACCAAGTTGTTGTAGCTTCTCAGTAAACTATATATGTACAAACAACTGACATGAATAAAGTACAATAAAAATAAAATAAAATAAAATAAAGAAAAGAAACTCCAAAAGCTATGTAAAAGGATACCATTCCTACAAGAATTACAGAAAAAATGTGGGTTGTCTAGCTGACTTGGGACAACCATACCTCGGCCCAAAAAAGATAAAAAGAAACCTAATATAGTGAGTTATATCAATAAACTTTGCTAAAAAAAAAATAGTACATCTCTTTTATTTCTAGTAAACAAGAGAATTAGGTAAAATGAATTACCGAAAAGTAATAGACGGGCCTAATTTGACTGCTGCAAGCCTGCAACTGGAACCTCCATTGCAAGTGCTAAGAAAGAAATGATCGTAAATGCATTACAATGCATATATATGGGCCGAATTTTCGTCAATGATTGATTAAGGAGTAGCAGAAAAATTAACTTAGTAGTAGAAAAGTCACCAACGTGACTGTTAGATTTCTCACCATTATTTACTAATCACACATACATTGTACAATATTATTATAAAGAAAAAAAATTCAACCCCCAAAAAGAGTTAGTTCAAGGATCCCACAAAAATGAGGTATAATTGATGTTCATTCAATGGTCAACATAAATGTGAAATTGAAAAATTGGCTTTTCCTCTACCCCTAGAGTTGACATTATTAGGCGTGTAGAATTTTTTTTACTTAATTAGTATTTATTTGAATGTATATTTACATTTTGATACCAAAAGTAGTGTTTAAATGAAGGGTATGATGGGCGTTTGAAAAATTTATGGCATTTTGGTCTCTTAACTTTCGCTTTGGAGCTTCCCACTTATAATATAGTATGATTAACAAGCTGACCAGAACTCCTCTCATAAGCCTTAATAACTTTCATAATCAGCTCAATATAGATATTGTTACCACTACTAAAGATAATAATGTCATCTGCATAGGCAATATGGTTAATAACAGGCCCTTTAGGAGGCATAGAGAAAGGATAAAAGTTGCAATCATGGTCAATATTGTTCAGAGATCTAGACAGAACACATCAGCAACTAGAATAAATAAAGAAGGGGATATAGAATCCCCTTGTTTCAGTCCCTATGAAGATGTAAAAATTTCAGTTTTGTTGCAATTAATAATTATAGAGTACCAGACTTCAGAAATAAGATTATTGATCAAATCAATCCAAACTTCTGAAAACCCAAATTTCCTAAGAATAGATGAGACAAAGACCCATGACATTCTATCATAAGCTTTTGCCATATCTAATTTGATAACAATATTTTTCCCAATATTTTTGTCATATTTTTTTTGAATTATTTCTTGCGCCAGAAGGAAATTTTCCCTGATCAATCTATCTTTCACAAATCCCGTTTGATTTTCACAAATTAGTTTTGGAAGCAAAGGGTTTAGTCTTTTTGAAAGAATTTTCGAAACAATTTTGTTGGTAAAATTTGAGAGGCTAATAGGCCTGAACTCACTGAAATTAGTCGGAACATCAATCTTTGGAATCCCAGCAATGGTGAAAGTAAGTACCATTATACCGGTCAGGACCAACAATACTTTCAGCACTTAAACTGAAAGCATCATCCTTGATTTCACTTTCATTAGGAATTGCAGAAAGCATCAGGTTCTCTTCATCAGAAATACAATTAGGGATACATGTCAAGAGGCCGAGGTTGAGCGTTGGCTTGGGAAGACTGAATAGGGACATAAAGTGTTTGACAACCACCTTAGCTATACTGTTATCATTATTAATCCATTTGCCCCGTGATTTCTAATTCTGTGAAGTTGGAGTCTTCTTCGGTTTTCTCTTAGGAGACTGTGGAAGTACTTTGAGTTACTATCTCTCTCCTCGAACCATTTGGTTTGAGTTTTCTGTCTGAGTAAGGATTCATATTTGCTCAACCATTGAATGTATTCTGCATAAGCATTATTAACCTTTGTTCTATTGATATCCGTATTGGAATTGGAGTCAATCTCATCTAGGAGTTGAACCTCGCCTTCCCATTTAATGACTTGATCATTGATGTCCCCTATTTCTTCTCTGGACCACTTACTTAGCCTGTTGCTAAGCATCATCAATTTATATTGAAGAATCCACATTGCATTACCAGTAACATTCGACTCCCAAACCTCTTTGACAGTGTTCAAAAACGCTTTTTGGTTGACCCAAAAATTCAAAAACTTGAAGTAACTAACATGGTTGTGGTTGTTGTTGAACCACTTCATGAGCAAAGTCCTATGATCCGAAATCGTTCTCGCTAAGTATTTAACTGAATTATTTTTAAATTGTTGAGCCCATAGGTCATTGATGAAAATTATGTCTTACCTTTTCCAAACTCTTTTGTGAAGGCTCCAATTATTACGCCACGTGAACTTTGGGCCAGAGAAACCTAGATCAGTAACCCTGCAAGTATCCATACAATTAATGAATTCTAAACTCCTATGAATTCTGTGAGGGGTCCCCCTAGTTTCTCATCAGGATCTATAATCACATTAAAGTCTCCCCCAATGCACCATGGGTCATCAATGATATGACTATCCTCCACCAAGCTATCCCACAATTCTTTCCTCTCAACTGCCGTGCACTTGGCATATATGGCAGTGATGTACAAGCTATGTTGATAGTTGTTGACATCAAACTTGATGGTAATATGTTGATCGTCCTCAGCAATCGTTGTATGGGTACCATTGTTGTTCCAGATGCACCAAATTTGACCATTGCCACTGAGAATACTATGTTGAAAACCAAGGAATTTACTATAACCCTCAATTTTCTCTTTATCAATGAAAGGCTCAAAAATAACTACAAATTGAACCTTAATAAGGTTGCATAAGTGTTTCAGCCTGTGAATGGCTTTTTTAGTTCTCACAACTCTAATGTTCCAAAAAATGTACTAATCATTAGAACTTGTGGGGGATGTGTTTTGTATATGACTTCTTGTGAGTGAAGGATCATTTCTAGCCTTGTGGCTTGTTTTGGCTCCACTGACGCGGGATCTTCCTCTTGATTCATTGCTATTTTGAGCAATATTTTTAGCATTCACTTTGGCTATTTTTTGGTCATTGGACTGATTTTGCAACAGAGGTTGTCCGGTGTTCAACATCACTTGACTTAAGTTCTGTTTTGAGGGGTTAGCATTGGCAGTATTTAGGTCAACTATCAATTGAATCCCCGGGGTTTTGATAATCTCTGAGGGGAGGCCCGAAAAGCTGCAAATATCTGCGACAGGAACCTCCTGGTTCCCTTAGTTTTCAGTGTTAATATCAAATTGGTTTTCTGTACCATGCTGGTTCTTATTACCAAATAACCACTTCTTCAGACCCTTGCATCCGATCGTTTTCCATGTTCTCAACCATAGACATTGAGAGTTGTTGTTGCTGTTGGTCTGAGCTGTTGAGTAAATCTTGCATTTGAAGATGTTCTTCTAAGGCTTTGAGAGACTGATCATTATGACTAGAAGTTGAATTCTTGGTCCGTTGTTTCCTGTGACTTTCCTGTGAGATAGCTAGTTTGAATACTACTTTACTTTTATTTTTTGGCATTCTTTTGACTTTGTTATTCTTCTTTTTTTTTTCTTCGCCTTCTTTTCATCCAAAAGATCACTTTGTGGACAGAGATGTTATTGGCTTGGGGTTGAACTTCCCCAGTGACTTGGTGCTTTTCTTTACCATTATTGGTTTTTAGTTCTTTGTGTTTGATGTTGTGTTCCTTTCCATTTGACCCAGCTGTTTTAGCTTGAAGTTGTTTCTGTTCCTCCTCAATCGTGTTTCCAGTGACCATTCCATAAGTTTCAGCTATAATTCTCGTACTCTGATTTTCATTATCCGTCGCCCTATTAACTTCAGTGCTGGCTTTCTTCTCCAAAAATCTGTAATTTATCATGTTGTACCCCAAATTTCTACAGTGTTTACAGAACTTTGGGACTCCTTCATACTCCAGCTTTTGAATAAAACCATGTAAGGGCGAGTCTTCATCCTCTGATCCAATCCAAAAATAATCAATTTGTGGTTTAAGGAGGTCAATTTCGACCCTAGCTTTAGCCATGCTTGGTCTTGTTTTACCACTAGTCGCTACATACAAAGTTAGTGGGGTGCCAATAGAGCTTAGGATTTGTTTCACATAATGCCATGAGTGCATATTGTACGAGAGGCTAGGGAGGAGGACCCATACCGGAACAATAGGGATGTCTTCCTCTGGTTTGAAGTCGGGGGACCATTTTTGAAGCCACATTTGTCTTCCTTCAATCTCTATTACTCTTTTGAACCATATCGATTTGAAGTCCTCCTCAGTTGTGAAATCAAGAAACATATTGAAATTATCGAAGACCCCAATTTTGACATTTCCTTTAAGAGAGAATTGTTATCTAAATCTTGACCTTATCTTCTCAGTTTGAGGTATGGTTTTCAGGAATCTGCCGAAAATAGTATGTTTACATTCTTCCGCCATAATGCCATAGTAATCCTTAGATTTGAAGATGATTGCCAGCATCCCATTGTGGGTAGTTTGTCTGGCTACCACTGATTCACGAGGGTGCCATGCCGGTGCCCTAGACGGACCAGCGATACCAGAAATTGCAGTTGCATAGGAAGGTTTGGGAGGGAATTCCTTCCCCTGTCTTGTTCGCCACACCTGGGGGGAGAGAATGGTGTTCCGGACGCGCAAAATCGGCACTGCCCGGAGGCTCCATTCGACGACGCGTGAGTTTCAAACACTTATCTAGTTGTTGGAGAGAGTAAAGTACTAGAGAGAGAAATATTATGTTTAATTGTCAATACGAGTCATTTAAATATTCTTTTGTGATCAATAAGAAAATGCAAGACAAACCTAACCATAACAATTAGAAGTCATCTATTTCCTCGACTCAAAACTTTCAAAAAAATCATAGATAAGGCTACTACAAAATTCCAAAATAATCAAGTAAACTCAAACATTTACCATTTGAAAGAAACGACATGAAGTCTTCGAATGATAGAGAGAAAATTTCAAAGGATTATCGCTATCTTTCTCAGATCAATGGACAAAGAATTCACATGGAAGTTCCACTCAATTGATGGAAGTAAGAGGTAAGTGGAGACGTATAGCGGAGACGAAGAAGTAGCCAGTGAAGTTATGGAGAAGAATGTAAAAATAAAATGAAGTTCCATATAAAGCAATTACATACTAACCTTATAAACAAAAGAAAATCTCCATGTTTCATGGGTTTGAAATTTAGGTTCATAGATGAAATAGGTATTTAACTGTAGAAATCCGCTCATACGTCAAACAACTTGGCTGCGTTGAAGTTATCCTTTGCTACGTAACTATCTTTGTCCCAAATGATAATTATGTGATCCCAATAATGTAGGAGTGTGCAATCCTACGGAAAAAATATCCGTAGAGGCATTAAGAAAATAATCACATACTTATAATAATTATGCCAAAGAACATGAAGAACACTGAAAAATCGTACGCATAACTTACCTGGCAGCCAAATTCATCTACTTGATTCAACTTTGTTTACTCGTGCTCGTGTTAAGAGAGCCTCTATTTTATCATCTTGCGTCATTCTATATGATTCGCATCACCTAGCCATTTCGTCGGAATGTACTTTTCCGAATTTTGCTCATTTTTTAGATTTCTATCCTGAGAATTGACATTTCAGCAATACCTTTTCATTCCCGAACGTGAAATTTTAATAACATGTTTGACGTTGTTGAGTATATTTTAGTATTGATTAATGTGCATAATCAACACATATTATATTCACTAACGTGCAGACATATATCATAAAACTAAAGAAACCACGTAAAAAATGCAATATACATAAACAATCAATAACATAGAATATTAAGGAGTTAAGGAGTAGAAGAGCATTACATACCACACTATGCAATGCTTCACAAACACACGGATACACAATTATCACAATGGAATGCAGAAACTGCAAAAATAATAAAAATAAAACACAATAAAATAACAAAGTATTAGACAACGCCAACCAAAAAGACTGAGAAAGAAAGATTGTGGCAGCCTTGCATACAACGACTAAGTAACTGCTAGCTTGGTCATAGTGAGCTGTTGTTGTCTTCCAATGTCTTCCAATGACACGAATTCTCTTCCAAATTTTCCTCCTAATATCTAACGCTTTCGCTTCTGGTTTCTTATTCAAATTTCTCCATTTTGATTCCGGTTTTTTTGTGGCATGTGTTGTATGTGTATGTCTATGACCTTTTTTCAGTTTCTCCTTTGTTTGGTGGAATATTTGATCTTGGTAATGGGACTTCGGTAGGTATTTGTTAGTGTTAGATGATGATGCAAAGATGACTTTCCCGCTTTCCTTTGTGAGGGAGGTTTGTGCACATGAATTAATAGTCAAAGTATAAGGAAGATGGCATAGAGCATAGAATGAGATTGATGTAGACATAATCTGAATGTAGACATAATCTTATGTAATATACATAGATAGCATAATTATAAGAATTCACAGCAGATTTATAGGATTTCCTTTTTGATTCTTTCCATAGTTAGGTCTCTATGTACTTGTATATATACTTGTTACTTCTTGAATACAATACAAGCTAGATTGCTCTATTATCTCTATATTTAACGATTAGTTTTTTTATTTTTTCCAGTTTTTTGGATTTCTTTCTTGTTGGATTTCCTATATGCATTCAGTAGTTGTATCTTTTTTGATGTTTGAAAATAGCTACATAGATGGAGAGAACTCAAAAAAAACTGACCCAAAAAAAAATAAGGGAAAAGAAGAAGATATGTGCATACCTGTAGCTTGAACATAGTCAAAGACCGGAGACGACCTGTAGAAACTGAAGAAACATAAAAAGACAAAGGAGAAACCTATGTATATCTTTTAGAATAGTCATTATTAAAAAAAAAAAAGAGCAGCTACAAACTTAATTATACTATATCTCCACATTTGAAGGCATTATATTTTTCTTAGAATAATTCTTAGCAAAAATCTAATTATTCAGCACATATAACACGAATGCACAAATAACCAAACTTCTCTTTATCAATCTTCAGAACTCTAAAATACAGAAAGTTAGCTTTTAGATCCTTCTTCCTAGTATGTTGTTCCATGGAAATTTGATCATGAACAATGTAGGAATGCTTTGTGTCGTATGGTGATCGTTGATGAACTTCCTTTAAGCTTTGTTGAAAAGGAAGGTTTTATGAATTTTATGAAAGTTGCACAACCTTTTTTTTGATTTCCTTCACGTAGAACTGTGACTCGGAACTATTTTGATCTTTTCAATGAGGAAAAACATAAGTTGGTGAAGCTTTTTAAAGATCAGAGAGTTTGCCTTACCATTGATACTTGGACTTCCTTACAACGCATAAATTATATGTGTATTACTGCTCATTGGATTGATAGTGAATGAAAAATGCATAAAAGAATTATCAACTTTTGTCCAATTTCTAGTCATAGGGGTGAAGACATGGCAAATAGTATTGTTAATTATTTAAAAGAGTTGGGGTTACAAAAGATTTTCACTGTCACAGTTGATAATGCTAGTTCAAATGATGTGACAGTCAAGGAGCTTTCTAAGAAGTTAACTAAATGGGGGACAAATTCCATGAATGGTAAGCACCTTCACGTGAGGTGTATGGCTCATATTATGAATCTTGTTGTTCAGAATGGTATAAAAGAATCAATTGTGTCTATTGAACGTATTAGGCAAGCAATGAGATATATCTTGCAGTCTCTTGCTAGGTGGAAAAAGTTTCAGGAATGTTGTGATGAAGGAAATCTACTTAGGAAATCTTTATGTTTGGATATTCCTACAAGGTGGAATTCTACATACTTGATGTTGAACATGGCTATTGAATATGAGAGTGCAATTTTAGAATATGTTGATCATGATATTGGCTCGTCACATCATCTTGAGTTTGTTGATATTGTGGATGGAAGTCCTGCAGGTACACCTTTGAGTAGTGATTGGGAGGATGTAAAGAAATTGACAAAATTTCTTGAAATATTTTATAAGCTTACTTTAAAGGTATCTGGCTCACTTTATGTTACATCAAATCATCATTTTATTAAAATTTGTGAAGTTGCTGTTTACTTGAAACAATTGATATTAAATGAAGATGTTATTTTGGGTTCAATGGCAAAGAGGATGAAGGAGAAATTTAATAAGTTTCGGGGTGATCCAGAAAAAATGAACAAGATGATTTTCATGTAATGTGTTTTGGATCCTCGGTACAAGTTTGATTACGTTAGTTTTGCACTTGCGAAGATGTTTGAAGAGAAATGGCCAATTATCGCCAAGGCAGTGCATACATACATGACTTCATTGTTTGATGAGTATGTAAAGTCTTATTCAAAAGATAAAGGTAGTCGTCCTTCTTCATGTTTATCTAATTCTTCATTGGACACAATGGGAACTATTAGTGTCCAAAGCGGAGGAGCTTTTAGTTCTTTCTTTGAAGAATTAAAAAGACATAAAGCTGGGATTGGAGGTTCAGATTCTAAATCAGAATTGGAAAAATATCTTATAGAAGATGTTTAAAATAAAATAGCAGACTCTAATATATTGCTTTGGTGGAAAGTAAACTCACCTAGATTCCCCATACTTGTTGAGATGGCTCCGAATGTGTTATCTATTCCTATTTCAAGTGTTGCATCCGAATGTGCATTTAGCACTGGAGGGCGTATTCTTGATTCATTTAGGAGTTCATTGACTCCTGAATTGGTGGAAGTTCTATTGTGCCTTCAAGATTGGCTTCGGAGTGAGCCATAACCTGTAAGTGTTAAGGAAGATTTAGATGTTCTCGAGCAACTAGAACAAGGTAGCAATATTTTAATTTGTTTGATTGTATATTACTTTTATAAATAGTTTATTTAATATTTTTGTTGTTTGACTTGTTAATATATATTCTCATAGATTTTGTCAATCTTGGAAATGAACCTTGCAATGATGATGTGTAGAATCTTAGATAATTGTGAGTTAAAACTTTGGTAAGTTAATTATTCATCTTATATAACACATGGTATGGTTACAAATATTACTGGACTTCTTTGTTTTTTATTTTTTATGTTTAATAGGTGTAACCAAGCCTCCACTTTGTGGTCTCAAAGCTATCTCACATGTTTGGAGTCACTAAGAAAGGATTGAAGAAGGTGATGATGGATGGTGGAAAGTAAGATGTAATCATTGTCATCTTGTATTACGTTACAATGCACGTGTAACTGGTACTCAGTCCTTGATGATGCATGTTAAGCATTGTTTGGAGCACAATTTGGTGAATCCTATTAGGATTGAGTAGTTGTTGTGTTATTTACTTGAATTTGAACTATTAGTACTATGTTTGGACTTTTGACTTGTTAATGTGTTTGAACTATTGTTTTGGACCGTTTGTAGTGTTGAACTATTACTTTGGATGTTCTTTTGGGTTCAATGGCAAAGAACTATTTATGTTGCAAAAAATTGAACAGTTTTATCATTTATGTTCTTATTTAGTTGATTGGTTTGTTCTATTTGTTGAGAAATACAGCTGTGTAGCTGAAATATTGAACTATTTTATCAATGGCAAAGAACTATTAATTGTATTGTGTTAGATAGCTAAAATATAAATGCCTCTTGATTATTGTAAGTTAGTCAACAGTGATCTTCTCATCACCTGTAAATCTGGCAATTTGATTTATTATGGTGCATTGGTGCACAACGACATTCATTATTAAGTATAAACAATTGTTAATGGCTACCGCCGCACAACAGGCATCATACACCGTTTTACTACTACTACTATGATGCCTGTTATAAAATCTTTACTTGACACTAACTACGGTATTGTATACAACAACTTCTGGCAGTTTGATTTCTTAGTTTTATATATTGCGAAATTATTTTAGTTGTTTTATCTTATCGGGTAAGCCGATAACCGAACCTATAATGATCGATAACCGATAATCAATATCTTATCGGTTTGGTTAGCGGTTTATGATATTTGTAAATCGATAACCAATAGGCAAAATCAATAATGTTCAAAATCGAACCGAAGTGACCGATGCCCACCCCTAGCTAAGACTGCACAGTTGCATATATCTGTTTGAAATTATTTGTCACTTGTTGGTTTAATTTAATTTAGTTTATGTTGGAATTTTTTTCATTTTTTTTTTTGGTTTGTGTGTGTGTATAAGCTCCCTTTCTTTGATTGTTGGTGTTAACTTAATTTAATTTGTACTCTTTTCTTATTGTCTTCTTTTGCAAATAATAACTTGTTACCTAATAAATGCTATTTTTTTAATAATAAATTAAATTTCTTTGAGTTAATAAATTCTAAAATTGGTCAAGAAATTTTTGGTTAAAGTTTAATAAATTAGCTAAAGTTAGTTTTCTTAAATTAAAATAAGCAAAAATTTGTTTAAAATATAGAACACCGACTTAAAAGGACTTTATTACGAGATCACATTGTTAGTAATAAAGACAAAAAAAACTTACTCCTCGTGTCTTATGTCACTTATATTAGTTATGGACTTCTACGATTGAGTCTGCTTGCACAAAATTCTAGGTCCGCTAATGTAGATGAGCCATGTGAGGTGAGGTTGTCGTTGAGTTCTTTTGTGTCAATTGTGGTCTAGAACTTGCCCTAAGTGTGTTTCGAGGTGAAATTCTAGGTTGTGCTTGGTTTAGAAAATGAATTTTTAGACTTTCTTTGGACCGCTTGTGCCTTTAACCTTGATAAGATTTCCTAGTCAACCCTTTTGAGCATTTATCCTTTTATTGTCAACCACATTATAAGCCACTTTCCCTTCTAATGCTAATCTCTCTTTATAGACAGACTTTCTTAAGCACTTGAAATTACAATCTAGGCCAAAAGCCTAAATTTGGGGGAGAAGATGGAAAGAATGTGATGTAGAAGCTACTTGAAGGTGAAGCAACCAAAAAAAAGAGTTGAAATAAAAAGGGAAGAATAAAAACTCGTGACAAAGGTGGTGATCACAAAAGGAAAGCCTTAAAGAGCTTTAATGGTGTAATTAAATCATTTTGCCTAGTTGAAAATGAGGGCAAAAAGGGTGAAATTTTGAAAGGAATTGTGTTTTGGATTATCAAGATTGTTGTGCTTAGGAAGGTCGTAATAAATCTTTATCCATATTGACGCGCTACCTCCAACCAAAAACCTACTATACTTTCTCGTAGGTCCTAAATAATTTTGAACTAGGTACACATACATTAGTGGTGATTTATGTGAGGCGCAAGCCTATGGCACTACTTTTGTACAATTGAACTTTTAGGCAATGTCTCTTGTGTTTTTATAAGATTTTATGCCCCATTTATTGGAAAAAAAGTAGTAACCAACTATGCTTTGAATGCGATTTCAAGTAATGAAGGTTTGACTACGCTTAAAAAATGGAAAATAATCGGAAATATCAAGAGAAGACCAAGTCCAAGTGAAAAATGAAAGAAAAACTGAAGTTTGAGCTGAAGACCCTATGTAACCTTACGTAGGCAAACTTGCGTAGTCTACGCAGAGGAAGACAAAGAGAAGTAAAGATTTGAAGACATTCTGTTTCTGCCTACACAAAACTGCGTAGGCTACGCAGATATCCTACGCAGGAAAAAACCTGAAGTGTCAAACGTTTATAAGCTATGCAATTAGCATCCAGCCTGCGTAATTGAACGAAGGGTAATTTTGTCCAGTCGTGAGGCTTAGTCTAAATAGCTATTTTAAGTCATTTCAGGGTATCATATTCGCAAGAGGACCATTTAGGCATTTATAAGATCGTAGAAGTAGAAATGTATAAATATAATAATGGAGAAATTTGTCAAAAAATTATCCCTTTGGATTTTACTCCATCTCTGTCATGTCAAGACCAGGTAATCCCTTCCCCTTTTATGCCATCTCTGTCATATGGAGATGGAAATTATGACAAGACCAGGTTATTAAGTCATACGAAGAAGGAAAGTATATTGTTAGATGCTGAAAGTTATAACAGAGAAATTAAGACAAAAATTATTATTGTGCAAGAATATTAAACACAATTTACAACCAATAAATTTGTCCGTATGGAGAGGACAAAACTCCCAGATACTAATATTTGAGAAATTTTACTTTGTGTGTCATATGCCATATAATACTTGTATGAGACTCTTATTTAATGACATCCGTAATTTGTGGTCCCAGCTGTTCAACTTTTTCTCCTTCAATTTGTTTTTTCAATTCTTTTCTTTCTCTTTTGTTTTAGTTCTTTTCTTTTTTCTTAACACTTCAACTTCCTCCTAACAGACCTATTCGATAGGTGTGCGACTCTAAGCTTTAGATTCAATAGATTACTTGTGTTCTTTTTAAAATTGGGACACTGTGAGTCTCTCTTACTCCTTGAAGTTTTGAGAAAGCTTAACACAGATAAATCTCCATGACATTCAAGAGTGAGGAAGAGAATACTAAAGAAGAAGAGACTCAACTACGAATCTTGGTAATAAATATTGATGTACTATGTTGAGATTTTTCCTCATATAAAAAGGGGATTCTTGTCATTTTATAAACACACATTATTGAATACAAGGCACATGAATATTCTCTGCTTTAATATCAAAACATTCTATATTTCTCTTTACTAGCTCATTTACTCGCATTTACTGCTTTCCATTACTCGTTCTTCATTCATAGCTTATCATTGATCATAAATAGTATATCCCAAGGCCTATAAGCCTATTATAACTCCACCGGCCATCCGACCTAGATCCCGAATCTCGGTCTCAAGGATCCTCGAGGTCAACGTCGAGCCTTCAACTTAAGGCGTTCTGGTTTGTTTTCTTTAGCTTTCTAACCGCTTTCACTCAACTCTGTCCTAACACACTTAGCTATAATATCTCAATAACTAGTATTAAGATAAATCACGTATTTTTAGAATCACTTAACTAAATATAATTGTAGTTACCATTTTCCCGGTAAACAGTTTGGCGCCCACCGTGGGGCTAAAAATAATAGTGATTGTTTTAGTGCTAGTTCGTCAAAAAAATGCAAGTTATCTTTCACACTTTTTCTTGTCCGAGGAGTCTTTGATTTCAGGCCAGAATGTCTAACTCGGTGAATGCACGCGAAAACAACATCGTTGAAGACCTTGGAGAAAACAACGCAGCTATTTCAGGCACTGGTGCACCGCTACAAAACCTGAGGGCGTCCCAAACCCAAACCTGGTGGACGTGGGCTCGCGCAACGCCCAACACATCGACGTTAGTTCCCATACCAACGGTGACACATGCCTTGCGAGAGAACAGGAGGTTCAGAACACCCCGGTTCATGTAGAAAGGCAGGTAAGCCTTCACGATATTTTTGAAATATTGTAGGCACAACAGTTGGCGATCTCTCAACTACAAAGCCAGCAAAAGACCCCGAGTACTGTAGCTCCACAGGTGGCTTCTCGAGTCGAGCCGGTCCCGGAGAGATCGAGCAACGAGGGATCGGTGGTCTCAGGTTTCTTAGTAACTCATACGCAGGTGTTAAACAAAGGGAGTCAGAACACTTCCCGGTAGGGCGGTCTCAGGTTTTAAAGCATGTGTTGCACTTTTTGCCTTCGCTCGAATTTTGTCCCAAAAAGGGTTTTGCCGGTAAGGTTTTTAACGAGGCAACACCCATGTGCTACCCAAGGAAGGCTTGGTCAAGTGTTCAAGGCTTTCCTCCGACCGACCCAAGATACCGGAAGTCGACGTACCGAAAGACCATCCTTCACAAAGAACAACGCAACCCGAAAAAGATCGTCGTGTGTCGGGCCAAATGGTCGAACGAACCGTGTCCGCACAGGAGGGTCGAATTATCAGCAACGGAAACATGTATACATGTACCAAATCACCGAAAGAATATTTTATTATCAAAACATTTTGTAGGTTTGAAAAACGGATATCACTAGCATTTGGATTATCAAGACCCGAGGCCGTAAGATCTCAAGTGGGTAGCCTCGGATATATTCAAGGTTGTACGTCTTACGGGCATGACCGAGATAGTAAGGCCCCAAGTGGGTGTATTTATATAACTAGACACGGTCCCGACTTCAAAGCCGAGGCTATATATTCGAACTTATAAGACCCCTAAAAAGGCATACCCTTGAATATAGATGTCGAGGATACGATACTCGGGACTAAGGGATTTGTCCAGATAAAATGACTCGGTCGATGGGCTCCGACCCAACAACAACAACAACAACAAGAGATTCGGGGATGCCTGACTATCGCCATTAAATCAAATCCTTCAAAATTATTTCGAAAAAAACCGGTTAAAATCATGCTACCCTTAGTGTAAGCAAGAGCTTTGAACATTTTCATGTCGGCTCTCAAGAGAGAGTTTTGAACTTTTTCGTGTCGGCTCACAAAAAAGAGTTTTGAACCTTTTCATGTCGGCTCGCAAAAAAGAGTTTCGAACATTTTCATGCCAGCTCGCAAAAAGAGTTTTGAAAATTTTCATGTCCGCTCGTGAAAAAGAGTTCTTTTCTCGTTGATCGTAACGACTCGTAATCGAGGTCCTTTGGGGCCGTCAAAGAGTCGGATGAACGCGAAAGAA
Organism: Nicotiana undulata; assembly: GCA_005239495.1. Lineage (NCBI taxonomy): Eukaryota > Viridiplantae > Streptophyta > Magnoliopsida > Solanales > Solanaceae > Nicotiana > Nicotiana undulata. Next base: position 89,690 of record ML258546.1, on the reverse strand, counting down.
CCTCCAGCAGATTTCTAAGCAATAAAGAATATAGCAATACTAAATTTGCGTAAGTGACTTAAAGCCGGCGCAAAAGGCCCTCGGGCTAACCCAAAAACCAAAAGGGTCGATAAACTCGAGCCGAAAATTGGCCCGAGGATCGAGTCTGAATAGTTATCTAAAATGTCCAAGGGCAAGCATATTGGAGCGTACGAGCCCATTTCCGAAAGCTTCCGAGCTGATTAAAGGTTATACTGACCAAATGGACCGTAGCCGACAAGCTAGCTTTGAACAATTAATACAGCAGACAAAGCAGGGAATTTCCCAAACAAGCAAATATACATTCACAGGTGTTTTTTACAAAGGACCCCAATCAACAAGAGAAAAGAAACCTGATCTACCTCCCCCCGGGGACTGTAGCCCTATCAGCCTCTTCTCCATCAGAAATAAGAAGCCTGGCGTCATTTTCAGCCAATATGGCTTGCCTGATCTCCTTCGAAAGGTCGAAGCCCCTATCATGGATTTCTTCGAGGGTTTCCCTTCGGGATCTATGGTGGGAATAGACTCTTCTCTGGCGTTCCCAATCAGAAACCTCTCTCAGTTCAGCCTAAATATCAGCAACATCTTTTAAATAAACAACTATCTTTTGGCCGGCCTTTGTGTAGACCCCTCGAGCTTCGACCTGAGCGTCAACTACTTCGGCCTTCATTCGTAAAATCTCGGTTTTGAGTTCTCCTATTTTTCTCGCCTAAATCAAGTAATCCTCCTGAGCACCCCGCAATTGTGCTTCAAGGGTAAAAACTTTGGCGAAGGCATTCCTCTCGGCCGCAAGATGAGCGTCCTTCCGAGCCCTGGGCGCATTACACTCACGCTCGGCTTGACTGACTCTGCCCCAAAGATATTCCAGGTCCCGCATCTTCCTATTAAACTGCAGCAACAGGGCATTAACCCCTGAAAGCAAGAAAGAAAATACTAACGTCATTGCTGCAAATATCACCTGTTCCTCGAGGCGGCCCTCGTAATCGCGGATTTGGCCCGCCTCATAATGAAGGTATGACAATTCTCTTGCCTGGTTATCACTCAGGAGCTTGAGGGTGTTGGCCCTGTCCGAAGCTTTCCTCAGTTCATATCTGAACCTCAAAGACCTTCGAAAATAATCGACATCCGATTAAAGAGTAAGGATGCAGAGTCAAAAGGTTGGAAGGTCATCAAAACCCACCGAAGTTCAAAACTTCTAGGCCTCCCCGAATGCTGACCGAGCACTTTCGGATCTAGGCCGTTTGGTCCCAATCAACCCACTCCGAGGAAAGACACCGCCTCCGAGAGTTCCACTCCCGTCATGCGATCTTTATTTCCGGAAACCTTGCAATGCATCCCCCGTGAGAGAGGAAACCAAAAACTCATAGTATCCCCCCTTGAAGTACCTTCGATGGGGAAGGAAAACCGAGGCAGGGGAAGGGTCGCCTCCCCAAGGGTAGGGACTTCGAACCTGCGGAGTACGAAATCATCGCCCCTATAACACTGGGAGAACCTTGCCTCAAAAAGAGGTTCCCCGTATGTGGGGGACTGATTCTGGTCTGTTCCATCTCTTATTTCGGAGGTCTCCCATAAACGCTCCATCAAATATCGCCACTTAATCTCGTCGCAAGCAGAGTAAGCCGCTAATCCCCGAATCCAATATGACAAGTCGGGGATCTCGAATGGCATCCACGGGTTTGCTGCAAGAGGAAATGAAAAGCGTCATCACAACGCCTGCATATAAAATAAATACACTAGTGTGCCACTTACGTGTGAAGTTCCATCCCTCGGGAAAGGGCGTAAACTCCTGTAGGATAATATCAACAGTCCGGACCCGGACAAACCGATCCATCCACCTACCATCCCTCTCCTCCTTGTCGCTTGCAACAAGAGGCCGACTAGATCCGCGTCGGAGAGTAATCAAGACGCGACAGCGCGAGGGTCGATATAATCTGATGAGATGACTAAGGGTAAATACGAGCCCCGCTTCCTCAGCAAAAAACCTCATCGCCGATGTTATCCTTCAGGAAGACGGATGAACTTATGCCAAAGTAACCTGGTATTTCTCGCAAAGATCAAGCACGACCCTATCCGGGGGACCCAACGTAAAAGGGTGCATGCATACGTTCAGAAATCCCCTCACCTGTGTCATAATTCTCTCTTCAGGGAGGGGTATCTGCAGAACCATGTTCTCACCCCATCCAGTCTCTCCTCACAACTTCGGATTCTTATGTTTTTTTTGTCTGGCACCAGCGCGTCATCGATCGAGCAAGTGGCAGAGGCGGACCCTCCCTCTTGACGAGGGGTAGGATTTGGCGTGGTATCTATAGGTGCTCCGACTCGGGGAAGAAAGTCAAGGCGAAGGCCCTGAGCTTAAATAAAGAAAAGGCCGGTGAAAGGGCGAAGGGCTCCAGTGAAGTAATAATTGCTCAAAACAACAGGGCTGCCTGATACGGGAAGATGATGTATTTAGGGGAAAGAACAATGGCCAATCAACTTATCTTGAAGCGCTGTTAATCCAAACAATATCATTTCCAAGAGAAGTGAACCTGGAGGATCGATGTTGACACTTCTCGGATCGCTCTACGCGGACGACATCGCTCAAAGGCTCAAGGCTCTCATGTCGGTTCGACCCCGAGGAAAATCCTCGCCTCGAGTCCCAGTTGTCATATCTAAACAACACCAAAAGGCCGTCCACACAGCTATCGGACCATCCTCGAAGTGGTACCCGATTTCGGAACCCCCAGTGCCATGACAAACCTCAAAGGGCCATCCGCATGATCATCAATCTTAGGGAAGTCTCACTGTTATTACATGCCATAAAGGAATGTAAGAGTCTGCAAAATCTCGAAGTTTTTCTGATCTTCGGAAGCTTCGTCTTTTCCGCATAATGTTCTAAAGTAATTGTCAGTCCGTTTCGGAATCACACAAGTTCTAAAGGGAACAACCCAAGACCCTCGCACTGGCCCGAGCTAATAATAGCTTTCTTTCGTTCTACGAGTAAGCTCCAAGCAAGCCCAAACAACGAAAAAGAAGGTAAATCTATTGCACGAAAGAAATAAAAAAAAGGGGAAAACCCCCTGTTGCATTCACAAAAAATATGTTTAAAGAAGGAACGCCCCCACGAAGCTCCCCACAGGAGCCAATATACAAAAAGGAAAGCAAAACTAAAAAAAGTGACAAAATAGGCCTACTCTTTGCCTTCGTCACCTGACGAGCTGATGTCGGATGCACAACCTGAACCCTTGTCCGAAAAAGTGGAGAACACCGATTTCTCTTCTATTCTAGCTTTCTCAATCTTTCCAGCAAGATCAGCCCCCCTTTGACTCGCTTCCTCGAAGGCTTGTCTCTTAGCTTGTACGCGGGCGTGAGTTGTCTCAAGCCCGTTTTAGCTCGGCCTTTTCGGATATTTGCCTGGCTCGGTCATTGGCGGCAATTGCATCCCTGTTATACAAGGCAACATGACCATCGACCTCATCCTTGGCCGCGGTTAGCAAAGCAATTTTGCCTTGGGTATCCCGGAGGAGCCATTGGGTCGAGGTTAACTTTCCCTGAAGAAGATCTCTCTCCGAGGTCATAGATTCATTCTGCCCCTTAAGCTAAAAAACCTCCGCGCTTTTGGCCAAGACCTCCTCTTGGAGCTACCTCACCCGAGAATTCCCTTCCTCTACCTGCAAGACAAGACATTTTAGAGAAGCCCTGACTCACGAGAGAAAGGAAATAAAGCTCATATGTAATAATTACCTGCTCAACGATACTAGCCCGTTCACGGCGCACCCCATCCAAACTAGATCGGGACCCATTCAACTCCCCGTTCTTATAAGATGAGGATATCTTTGACGCACCGAGCTCCAACTTAACCTTCCCGAGCTCCTCCTCATGCTTGGTGAGCACGATGTGAATCTTGGAGAAGGCATGATCATACAACTTCTGGACCTGCAGTATGAAGGGAAAGATTTAACGAATGAAGGAAGAAAGTTGAAGGGAAGGATGAAGATTACCTGCTTTTGAAGCTTTTTTGCCTCTTCAAGGGAGATTGGGGCGTCGAGGTCACTGTCATCCTCGAGACCGGAAAAAGAACTCCTTGAACGAGTCAAACTCGCTTTGGGATCCCCCCACATCGGTGACACCCCTATTCGAAGCATCACCTATCTCGCCAAGAGAAAATGAAGGACCCACGCCAAGGTTATCAATGACCTCGGCTGGGGTGATCGTCTGGTCCTGAGTTGCTCCGGGTTCGAGTCTCCTGGACTCGACAACTGAAAACCCGTCGGTGTGGGCCACATCATGATCGGACCAACGCTCGGGGACTCCGTGTCCGCCTATGCTTTGCCCCAATCAAATCTGGTTCACTTCAACTATTTCCAGCTCGGGGTATCCCCGATCAGTGGCTTCCTGCACGCTTGTACTTCGCTCCGCCCCTAGTGGCAAAGGCGTTCTCTACCCCGTCATCATCTGCAGAATGAAGACTCGCTACAGTAGTCGGAGTTAGGATCTTAGCATCGGTTCTCGGCTTACGGACCCTAATTCTCTTTGATTTCGAAGACTCGCCCGAAGTCCCCTCCTTCCTCTTCTTTCCCTTCTCAGGCCTGGAAGTGTTTGCCTCGCCGGGCGGAGGCGGTATCATTGACCAATTGTCCCCAAGGCCTTTATTGAAGGAGCATGTCACTTTCACTCAGAAAAACAACCGCGTTGAAATATACAACATTCACGCAAGGGGATTACGATGATTTTTGGCCGGCCAGCGCGCTCTGGCCAAATCCTGCCATGAGCGCGTACCATATGGAAAAGCATAGTCTAAGTGCCTGATCCATCCTGAGATATCTGGGACCGCGTCAGGGGACCAGATGGTGGTTGTATTATAAAAAAAGGATTGATTCAGAAAAAGGAGTTGAGAGAAGAACGAAATGTGTCTCAAGAAATGACGGTACTTTTGTTTCGTGTTCCATTCCTCTAGGAACGACATTCGGTCGACTGGAATAATGTCTGAGGTCCTCACCCTGACAAACCGGCTCATCCAACCTCGATAATTGTCCTCATCGATGCTCACAAAAAATAGCTTCGCGGATCAGTGATGAAGCTTGATTAAACCCCCTCGAAAGATTTGGGGGGCTGTATAACCGTATAGAGTGATTGAGGGTAAAAGTCATTCCCTCGATCTAGTTAGACAAGTGCCGAAGCATATATACGATCCTCCAAAAAGACGGATATACCTAATCGAGTGTCACTCGGTATTGACAGCAGAAGTCTAGTATTATAGGGTCGATCGACGATGGAGAGGAAGAATCTACATGCCTGAGTGTGAAAGGGTATGTATAGATACCGAGGAAGCCATCTTTATAAGTAGTTATATCTTCCTCAGGCCTGGGAACCTCAACAAGCATTGTCTCCTCGCAGCCACAATCGATTTTTACCCTCTAGACTTTGCGAATTATACTAATATACCTGGACACCAGCTCGCATCGACCCAATTTGTTAGGAGGATTTTCGACGGTGAGGTCGGAGATCATCTTGAAATCGCCAGGAATACACTGCTCAACCTCGGTGGATTCTTCATCTTATTTTTTTTATGTACGTACGGGGGAAGAAGTATCCTCTCTTCGAGGAATTGTCTTGGAAGTCTTGGCCATGACTAAATCAGGTTCTATAAGAGAGGGGGAGATAGATCTGAGGAGAGGGATAAACACAAAAGGACCCTCAAAAGCTTGAAAATAGGAGTGGAAATTCTAACGACACACAAATGCGATATTTATCGCAATAACATAAGCCACATTCGGGAAACAGAAAGGATTAAGTCATTAGCGGGACGTGGAACGTCTCAAGGATCGTGCTGATAGCGACCTCGCGCAGTCTTTTGAGGAAGATCATTAAATGCTCTGGTACGCTGGCCCCACGACAAAAATACCAAAGGAATGAACATTCAAGAACGTTTCTTATCGTCCTACTCTAAGAAGCGCGGGGACTATCTGTATACGGTCTAGATCGGGAAGGCCACTTTTATGTCTAGTATGACATGTTGTGGACAATTCATGTGAGATTCAAGGTATGGCCCGAAGTCCGACCTCGGACGCTCCTACGATTCGACTTCGAGGCAGCACGAAGATTGAGGCAGGTGGCTTTGTGGCAAAGTACAATTTCGTACCCAAACATTAAATAGCGGTATCAACTACGAATCTTGGCAATAAATGCTGATGTACTATGTTGGGATTTCCCCTCATATAAAAAGGGGATCCTTGTCATTTTATAAACACACATTATTGAATACAAGGCACAAGAACATTCTCTGCTTTAATATCAAAACATTCTCTATTTCTCTTTACTAGCTCATTTACTCGCATTTACTGCTTTCCATTACTCGTTCTTCATTCATAGCTTATCATTGATCATAAATAGTGTATCCCAAGGCCTATAAGTATTTTATAGCTCCACCGGCCATCCGACCTAGACCCCGAATCTCGGTCTCAAGTACCCTCGAGGTTGACGTCGAGCCTTCAACTTAAGGCGTTCTTGTTTGCTTTCTTTAGCTTTCCAATAGCTTTCACTCTACTCTGTCCTAACACACTTAGCTATAATATCTCTGTCGCGCCCCCTTTTTCTATCGCACGAGTTAGGTGCGGAAAGATCGGGTTTATGACATTTTGGACAACTCTTTAAAAGAAAGGGTTTAAGGAAGAGTCGCCACCTAACGATTTTTATGGTGCGTTAGGGCACCCAGAGTTGATAACTCATGAACTAGTTTGCATTACCAGAGATTGGGTAAGGGCTTGTAATTTTCCTAAGGGGAAGGTGTTAGGCACCCCTCAAGATCCACAACTGTGGGTCCCAGCCAATAAGTTTTGTGAATTTGGACGGTGAACAAGTAGCAAGTAAGGTTCATATAAGAGGGGATTTTAAACAGGATTAAAAATCTTTAAAAGTTTGGAGAAAGTATAAAAATAAACATTTGAAAGGAAACTGTCCTAGGTTTAAAGTAATACGGATCACATCAATGCAATACCCGGTATGTCACACCTCAAAGAGGCGGCTACACGTGGTATTAGCGCACCGGTCATCATATCTGTATTCTACCCTTCCCACCCCGTAAAGGTTATTTAAATGCGTGTGGTGGTTACCAGTACTTATTGTGTGCCATTAACCGTCCCATTATATTAGTCTTGGAGGGTGTTTAAGACTACTAATCCTACAAGATGAGTACTAGGCTGAACCCCGTAGGTTTAAAGGACAAAAGACTAGACGACATACATAACAAATAGGACTGCATATATAAGGAACACATAGAGGCAAATAAAGGCTCACAGATCCCTCCACAAGTAGACATATAAGTAGCACGTCTCAAACACACTTAAGGTCTCAAATGGGAGTTTAAAATAAGACTTTTAGTAAAATAGTAGGAATCTGAGTTGGAAATCTTAATGAAGGCAGAAGATTTAATTAAGACTGAGTGACTTGAAGGATAGTTGATTCTTTTTCTGAAAAAATACAGTAGCTAAAGGCAGCAGTAAGATTTAGAAGTACGCAGTGATTTAAAGCTTTCAGAAAACATAGAAGAAAAATCATTAAAGCGTGGGTTTGAAGTAATATAATGATTTTTAAAACATAAGTGACTAAAATACAGTGGCTTAACATAGAGTAATAGTTATCAGTTTACAGAGAACTGTAGTAAAAGAAGTAGTAAGATGGTATCAAAATATAGTGACTTTTTCAAGATATAGTAATCTTTAAGGAAATACAGAGCAAGGATTCGAAATGGCATGATTTTGAGCAGAGTGCGGTACCTTTGAAAACCCAGTAGTTTGAAAACATAATAGAACAGGAGTCGGTAAAAAATCAGTAAAAGGAAATAGATGCACAACTTCGAGACTGTTTTAAAAATAGAGCAGGAGTTTTAATAAAAGCAAAGTGAACTTCAGTGAGGTAAACAAGAATGGGAGCAGCAGGGTTCAAAATGTTTAAAGGGGCTGATTAAACTAGTAGAACATAATTGATTTGATTTTAATACGTATTAGGCCTAAATCTTGCCTAGGCGTCGTATACATTTCCTACTTATTTTAAAGGGTGAACATGCATATTTGGATTCTGATTTTAGTAGATACATGTTTGCAGGAAATTGTTTCAAGTAGATTGAACATATTTTATATGAGTATTAGATTATGTTAACTAGGTGTTCATGTTTTGATAAATAAGAAGTCCTAAGGGAAGGATATCTAATGCACAAAGTATCATCCTAAAAACATGGTTCCTATATGCCATGTTTATAAAAATGCATGAGAAATACATTAGGGCAGCTTTTGTTACTCGTTTAGTTATACTGGGAACATGGTGTCAGATGGCATGAATATAATAGATGTATTGAAATAAAGAACCTAAACATGATTTTAATGCATGGTATGCATGTCCTAAGCATGATACTATTGCACACATAGGGAAATAAAGCCTATAGTCATGATTTCTACCCATACTACACTAAACATGCATAGTTCCCTCCAATATTCACTATCCAGCCCCAATCGTTTGTTTAAAAATTAATTACAGACCATATCAAATGAATTACAGTAATTGTAAAGAGAAAAACAAGAAGTTATTCTATAGGGAGCCTTCAAACAGGCCCAATCTTCCAGCCTCACCCCTTTCGAATTTCACAGCCTTACATAGCCTGGGTGCGACAAAGCTCCCTAAGGCCCTTGTGAGGGCCCTGACCAATACCAGCACCTAACAATTGCCAAAGTTGAGATAGGTGCAGTGTAGAATTACCTGCCTCAGTGTGTCAAAGTTCAGAGGGAACTCAAGGTCCCTAAGCAATGCTCACACGAAGGGGGTGGAACCTAAAGGCCTAAGAATAGTGTGATGTGCAGGAAGGAGTAGTTTAAAAGAGTTTTCAAAAAACAGAGGATTTGTTGTAAGACAACAGAAGCACTAGTTACAGTAGCTCAACAGTATAGGATTGCATACAAGGGCCATGGGAAAAGGGAACAGATAGATCACATAATGCTAAAGGAGATACAGAAACTTATGAAAGTTCACTGAAGCATGACTACACAAAATCAGAATATTCAGGGGATCAAGAAATGGTCAAGCTTGGACATAACAACAGGGGACAATTATAACAGGTAAGATAAACAACAGTTAGAAGCATGTAGATCAAGAAGAACACATAAAGTGCATGGGATCAGGGAATTAGGGAGTGGTAAAGTATAGGCATGACGATATACAACAATAGGATACAAGCATAGCAAGTAGAAGTTAGGAATAAGCAACAATCATATTACAGACTTAGCATGTAAGTCAGAAGAGATAAGACATGGTAAAGTACTAAACAAAGATTCAATTGCATGTTGAGCAGTAAAAGCATAAATAGAAGAAAATCAGGAAGATAATGAACTGAAACAATAATAATAAACACATTGATTGGAGGCTTGAAGATTAATTAGGACATACGAGTAAGAGAGCAAAAGCAGGATGTAAAGAGCAAAATGGTAACACAATATTAGCCTTGGCTTACAGCCAGCTAATAATAGGCAAGAGCAGAGGCAGTAGTAGAACAAAGAGAGAAGAGTACGAACACAAGAGAATGTAGAATAGTACTGATGTCTGTGTTTATTGAAAAGCTAGAACTTTTATAGTTGAAAAACGAGTAGCAAATATGGTAAGAATCACCATAGCATGGTAATCAAAGAACTCAGAATCAATCAGTCAGGAAATCAAGACACGGTTCCCTTAAGTCAAGGGATCTCAAAATCTCAAACGGTAAAACATATAACATATAAGGTAAGTAAAGTCAGGACAAGACTAAATAAGGAAGGAATCATAGTTCATTAAGTATAGGGTAAACAGTTAAGGTTAAGTTCAAAATATTCTAATTAAGGAAATAGACAATAAGAATATAGTACCACATAAGACAAGTTAAGTGAATCGATTGATTCGAATAGGAGAGGTAAAAATTGAAGTCTCGAAGGAAAGTTTATCAATCAAACCCCAATATATGGAGTACAGAATCAATCAAAGAAGAGTCACAATTCTATATTCGTCATATAAATAGACAAGAATGACCAGACATAGTAAACATGTAGGTTGAACAAGTGTTAGTAGAAAGATGCAAGTCTGAACAATCGAGATAGACATAAGCACATAGTGGTGGTATAAGTTAATCTAATAGAACTCAGTAAACATATTCGAGGCAGATAATCATGACAACTCAAACAGGAAACAAGCAGAGTCATGCTAATACACAAAACCAATGAAGAAGACTTAGTAAAATTAGGGCTTTTAACACAAGCAAGATAAAAAGCTAGTAAAATCACAGAATCATCATGATATGCATAGAACAGACTTAAAAGCAAGAAGAAACTCAGTTCAAAACAAGCATAAAAAGGTTCTGAGAAACCCTAGTTGTAAAAGGAAGTAAAAATTGTTTAAAAGTCGAAGATTCTTAGAGATTGAGTCAAGAATAATGTAAAACATAAAGAAACAGGATTGAATCATTTAGAAACACCATAGATCTGAGAGGTTTAGGCAAAAATAAGGGTTTCAGAGAGGATTGAAGATAACCGGAAAACCTGCCGTGAAACTCAAAGATCGTGGTGCATATGGCGTGGTTACGTCCAAACCCCACCGGTGAGGCCGTGAACAACCAAAGCAAGATCCCCAGGTGCAAGTGAGCATGGCCCAGACCCTCGAGGACTTTATAGATGAAGTGAGCTAGATGGAGGAGGCATCACGGAGGTTCGTAGTCGAAAGGATGGTGGCCGGAGATGGCCAGAGGAAGGCGAAGGAGTTCCATTGGAGACGCAGAGAAAGAAGTCTCTAGAGACTTTAAGGAGAGAGAGAGACGGGAGATAGAGAGATGAGGGGTCTCGAAAGAATGAGGGATCGGAGGGGGGGGGGGGGGGGGGGGGGGGGGGGGGGAGGTTAAAATTAAATTAGGTAAGTGTAATTTGGGCCGTTGATCTAATTTGATCAACGACTCAGATTGGTTTAGGACTGGGCCGAGTTAATTTAATTGGGGTCTGGGTTGGGTAATTGGGTTAAAATGTGGCTAAATTTGAAAAATAAAAATGGCTACTAGTTAAATACCCATAAAAAGATGATTAATTAATAAAATATAGCTAATAATTGTAAAAAAAAAAAAAATTAAGTTAAAATAGGTAAGATTACAATAATCAAACAATATTAAAATGTAAGAAACATAAATTCGAATTTTAAAGGTATAAAATGTCTAATTAGGCCATAATTACAAAATAATTTAATTGTAATTAAATAAGATCCAATTGGCCAATTTATGAAATAATTGGATTTTAACAAGTAAAAAGTGATTATGAATTTCATACTGAACTGGAAAATATTTTGAGATTTTTTAGAGCACAATTTATGAATTATTTAAATATAAAATATTAAAATAAACAGGAAAATAATTTAATAAAAAATATGGAAAAAAGGGAAAAATACTCATTATTACAAAAAGTAATTTAGAAAGCTTATATGCAAGTTTGAAAATAATTTGAGGAAAAATTGGGTATCAACAATCTAATAACTGGTATTAAGATAAATCACGTATTTTTAGAACCAGTTAACTAAATATAATTATAGTTACCATTTTCCCGGTAAATACTCTTGTAAGAAGTTGACTCTCGGGAGATAATTCAAAACTTTATCTTTCCATAGTGATTGATTTTGTTGTTTATTCTGCTTTTCCATTCACACGTTCCGAGAAAGCTTTGTTCATTTTCATATCCATTTGTCACACGTTGTTGTCAGGGGGAAGAATCATCCACATCATTCAATATTTGGGTGAATCGTTCTTCCTATTTATATTTATTGTCATTTTTCATATTTATTGCACATTATTGTCCCTTCATTTATTCTCAAAAGCTTTATTTAATAATCTCATAATTGGTTCTATGAAATAGTGGACGTTACTGTTTTGGCACGTGATTATATCTAAGATTTATTGTGCTTGACTAGGATTTGCCTTCACCTTATTTATCTTTTAATTAGTTTAGTAAAAAGTGTTATACTTTTTTATCAAACAATTTGGCGTCGTTTGTGGGGAATTTCTAGTCAAAGTCATAGTTTTTCTAGATAACAAAAAACACACGAACAACAAAATACAAAACTCTCTTTTCTCTACTTGCACGATCTAACATGGTAGGGAATGTAGAAGAAAGATTGAAGCCAGTGGCAGGCGTTACTAATAATCTCCTAAACACCATGAATGAGGTTAACGTAGAAGACGAGGAGAACGTGTCACGAAGTGCTTCACCTTGGCAAAGCGGTTTACCCCTCTCTCATGGCAGCATTACCACCTCTCATGAAAAAATAGCCTCCACATCCACAATAGAAGAAGCATCACCAGCTGTGAAAAATCTACTAGAAGCATGGTTAACGAGTACACTAAACAACATACTCGGCAAACCCGCTCAAAGGGCGAGTAGAGATGATGCACGAGTCGATGTCACAACGATAACAATTGAGCAGCACACCCCTCCTTCAACAGGTATTACTCACACTATTAATGATGCAGGTAATGACGCCCTCGCTGCCATTCTAGGAAAGATGGAGGAGATGGAGAACGAGAGCAAAGCACTCCGCGACCAAATGAGAGACCACCAAGAAAGGGTGGTTAAGACACCGGGCGCCCCAAAACTCCTACCAAAGAGGGACGCCGACCGGTTTGTGGAACAACCATATAGCGACGAGGCCGCACCACATGCTATACCCAAAACATTCAATATGGCGCCATACTTGAAGTTATGCGATGGTACAACAGACCCTGAGAATTACATCATCCACTACGTTACCCCAATGAAAGCCAACGACCTCGCTAAAAAGAAAGTACTATTTATATTGTTGAAAAAGTTTGGCGAAGCCCTAACTGGGGGAGCACTAACATGGTACTCCCAACTGCCCGCATTATCCATAGAAACATTTGAGGAGATGACAGACAAGTTCATCACCGCCCATGCCGGGGCCAAGAAAGCAGAAGCCAGGGTGAATGATATATTCGCCATTAAACAGTCACCCCACGAAGGACTCAGTGAATTCCTCGCCCGGTTCAATAGAGTGAGAATGACCCTTCCAAATGTATTAGAGGGAATGGCAGTAGCAACTTTCCAAAACGGGCTGAACAAGAGCGGGTCGAGGGCGACCAGAAAATTGTTGAGCAGACACTACTACAAAAGGGCATTCGGCGGTAATTATTCAACGGCAATAAGTCAATTGCCGCTAATAGCTTCTATAAGCTGAAATATAAGCGGAAAATGACCATTAGCCAGTAAAAAATAACCTTTTACCGACAATAAAAATAAATTGCAATTAGAAATTACTAATTGACTTTTAGCGGAATAGGTTTTTTAAACTTTTCCTCCCTGCCCAAATATTAATTCTTTCCTTCCAAATTTTTTAGACAAGATTGAACGATTCCCTCCAATTAGAAAATCATAGGAAAACCTATTCCTTCATCGAACTGGATACGAAATAGACGAGCGACTAACAAAATCACACATATAGGTCTCCGACCAGACTTTTCCCTAGAGAACTGCTCTTCTTTCCCAGGTATCTTCGCTTTTTACCCAGCAGATGCAAATAATAGTTGAGTTTGGATTGTGCTGCACGACTGTGCTCTATCGTTGTTGTTAGTATTCTCCGTTTTATTCGTTTCTCACTTCTATTTTCGTGTAGGTTTCAAGATTGTTGCAGAACTCATTTTCCACGACCCGAATTTCCCACAGTCGGGACCGTGATGGCGATCAACATTGAACCCGCTAGGCAAGAAAACATTATTGATTATTTACCTTATTCTTTTATTATTAACAACTAACAAGTGAAATACAAAACCAACGGAAATAGAAGTACGAAATAAAACGAAGTCTAACAAATTGATTAAATGTCGTTACGAAACTCACAATACTAAACCCAGAATTTTGGTGTCACAACTTCACGGACTGCCTATGAATACTACATATACAAGTTTGGATAAAGTAAATATATTTGTCTCAGAATAAGGTAGTACAGAATGGAAATGAAATAGGAGGGGACGCCAATGCTTGTGGACGCCTGCAGGACTACCTCAGAAACTCCAAATGGACTGAAGGCAGCCTCCTCACTCTAGGGTCCGTAGGGTCCTGTACCGGGATCTACACACAAAAATGTGCAGAGTGTAGCATCAGTACAACCGACTCCATTTACTTAGTAAGTGTCGAGCCTAACCTCGGCGAAGTAGTGACGAGGCTAGGACACGACAACAAAAATCAACCTGTGCAGTTTAATAATATACAAAGACGATAATAATGACAAGAAATAAGAAACTAAACATAAAGGAAATGGGAACATGCCGAGGAAGAGAATATCAAATAATGAAAATAACGAAGTAAGGCAATAATTCAAAGATCAACTTAAACAGCAGAAAATAGAAACACAAGGAAAACAATGCACGGGATCACCTTTCGTGCTTTTACTCTCATCCTCACCAAATAATAAATATAAATGCACGACATCACCCTTCATGCTTTTACTCTCATCCTCACAATAAATCAATAGAAATGGCACGACATCACCCTTCGTGCTTTTAATATCATAATATGGCACGACATCACCCTTCGTGCTTTACACTCTCTCACAATATCATACACGGCATCACCCTTCGTGCTTTAAACTCTTCCTCACCCAAATAATATCAATACAGCAATCCGACAAGGAAAATCAACAATATAAACAACAATAATAAGGCCGTAACGTCCCGACAAGGGAGCCAACGGTAGAATCAATACCATCCCGCCAAGGGAAACATCTATAACCAATCTCACTTAGTACATAACTTCACATAAAATTTCTCAACTAAAACAAATACTCAACACTGATCAATATCAAGGAATTTCCACCAATATGGATAACTACAAAGTGAAACTCAAGTAATACATAACGAAAAACAACATAAATCACAATATTCGACTCACGAGCATGCTTGACACAAACGTATAGGTACTCGTCATCTCACCTATACGTTGAACATGATACTAACACATAGCAAATAGGACACAACACCTATTCCCTCAAGCTAAGATTAAGCCAAACACTTACCTCGAATTCCACGACCAAACTCAAGCCTCAATTATCGCTTTCCCTTTTGAATTTGCCTCCATTTCACTTGTATCTAGACATAGTTAACTTAATAACATCAATAAATGCTACATAATTCAACCCCAATGCTTAATTATAGGTTTTCTATCTTTCTTCCCAAAAGATCAAAAATTGTCCTCGGCCCTGCTTGGCCAAAACACGAGGTTCGGCCCAAAACCCAATCACCTATTCACCCACGAGCCTGAATATGAAATTAGTTTCAGAATCCGACCCCAAATCGAGGTCTAAATTCCCCAATTTATAAAATCCCTAATTCTCATAAATTCCCTAATTTCTACCCTTGAAGAACAAGATTTAGGCCTAGAAATCTAATGGGTGTTAATGGAAATAGAAGCAAATGAGTCTAAGAACACATACCTGTAGTTTTGTGGTGAAATCCCTCTTAAAGAATTGCCCCTAAGCTTCCTTGGTTTATAAAATATGAGGTTATAGCTAAAATCCCATTTTTGCTACTGTTTAAAAAAAGTGGACGGACCTTCAATGCGTTCGCGTGCCTTTGGCCGCGTTCGCATAGGCTTACTCCCCTTGGCCTCGCATTCGCGTGCCATTGGCCGCGTTCGCATGGGGTATTGGCTACCCCATCCCCATCTCCCCCCTTAAGGCAATGCGTTCGTGTAGGCCAGCTGTCACCACCCAAAACCTATGGGTTGTGACGGCGCCGGACACCATTGTCGGGCAAGCCAATTCCTTAGTTCGTACAAATACCTTCCTGTTTAAAAATTTCGAAATCGTTGCCTTTATTGCATTTCACAATCAAATAAATAAACTGTTGTAGATTTAAATACGACGGAAGGTGCCTTTATGTCACGACCCAGAATCCCAATCTGAGTCGTGATGGCGCCCAATGACGGGGTTAGGAAAGCCAACAATAATTACACCAAGTGATACCTCTCCCATCTAGTTAAACAGTCAAAGATTCCTAATCTATAACGACAAACCTGATACTAGCCTTGAGCGGAAGTGAAATCCTAGTAGATACAAGCCGAAATAAAATGCACACAAAGATATACATCCAAAAACCCCAAAATATAAATATACACTACGCGTGTGTGCCAGGAACTAGTGTCACGAGTGTCATGGGCAACTACTTAATATACAATGACTACAATATATGCAGAGTCTCCATCTGAATGAAGTGAGCGGAGAAATATAACAAAAGCGCTCCAGGGTGCTGCTAGGAAGTCGCCGAGAAAGAAGCTCACCGAGAAGTATGACCATGCTATCAATAACTAGCACCGGCCTGATAGTCAGGCGTGCCAGCCTCCGGACCCGTACAGTCAAGTACAGAAAAGAAAAGAAAGTGCAACATGAGTACATATTAAATAAATATGTACCCAGTGAGTATCCCGCCTAAAGTCGAAGAAGTAGTGACGAGAGGTCGACTCGATACTGACTAAGGTCCAACAGTAATAACATATGATAAAATATGAGGAAATACAGTAGGCATGTCATGGAAATAAGCAACAAGTACATACACTAAAAGCAGAGAAATCCAAACAGCTACTGAACTTAAACAATAAAGCACTTTCAAGAGTAAGACCACTGAATGAAACAAAAATCACAAATTGTTAGATCCGCCGTGGCGTACGGCCCGCTCCCATAAGGTACTTTCTACACTCTCCGTGGTGTACGGCCCGCTCCCATATATTTCATAATTTCATTTCATTTCCGCCGTGGCGTACGGCCCGCTCCCATATATTTAATAATTTCATTACATTTCCGCCGTGGTGTACGGCCCGCTCCCATATATTTCATAATTTCATTTCATTTTCGCCGTGGCGTACGGCCCGCTCCCATATATTTCATAATTTCATTTCATTTCCGCCGTGGCGTACGACCCGCTCCCATATATTTCATAATTTCATTTCAATTCCGCCGTGGCGTACGGCCCGCTCCCATATATTTCACAATTTTTTTCAATAAAGCCTCAGAAGAATAATGCGATGCAAAACATAATTTCGTAGTACATGTGGCTTTACAATAAATCATATGAAGCATTACCAAGAAAACATATCAGGCATTACAAGAAAAACATATTTAAGGCATTACAGGAAAAACATACAAGGCATGATGTGGGCCTAACCACCCGGACATAACAATAATAGCCGCTACGTACGGACTCTCGTCACTTTGGCGCGTACGTAGCCCCCAAACAGGTTACACATAACATATACATCACCTATGGGGACAATTCCCTCTTACAAGGTTAGAAAGAAGACTCACCTCGTGTCGAATCTACCCCTTGGACCACAATTGCGCCCGAAAGTCCGAATTCTATACCCGAGGACTCGCAACTAGTCAAAAGATACACAATAACATCAATGCATGTACAATGTGATAACTCATCTTAGTTATTCAATAAAATCGCCATTCTTGAAGAATTCCCAATTTCCAACCCCGGCCTCTCATGGTCAAATTCCGAAAATTCTCGAAGGGATCACTCACCTATAGCCTAAGGATCATTAAGGTGTGATTTCTACTTGATTTCATGGCCTAAAATGGAAAATTATAAAATCCTCAAGAACCCTATAATTACTACCTAATTCTATGATTTTAGATAATTTAGTAGTGAATTTAACTAGGGATTAGTGTTTGAAACTAGTAAAACTATGGAATTTACTTACCTCAATAACAGTGGAGGAAGGTCCCTTGAAAAGATCTCTAAAAATCTTGAAGAGGAAGATGAAAATGGAGGAACAAGGCTAAGTCTCGTATTTTATAAAGCTGCCCAGTGATTCCTTCAATGCGATCGCGACAAGGGGCCTGCGATCGCGAAGGGCAACTGGACAGACCTCTGCGATCGCGGCAGAGGTCCTGCGATCGCGAAGAACAACTGGCAAGACCTCTGCGATCGCGGCAGGCGTCCTGCGATCGCGAAGAACAAACTCACCCGGCCCAGACGCGACTCTATGCGATCGCGAAGGTGTGGAACCCAGACCTCTGCGATCGCAAGAGGGGAAGCTGCAATCGCATAGAACAATCAACAGCCCAGCAAAATCTTTCTCCGCGATTGCAACCCACCTTCTGCGATCGCAGAGAAGGAAACTAGATAGCAGATTTTTCTGGTTTTCCAACTTAGCTCCTGGGGGCTAAAACACCCCCGAGCCCCTCGGTACCCCATCCAAAAGCACCGGCAAGTCTGTATCCATGATACGGACTCGCTCGAACTTCCGGAACATGAAAAACAACAACGAAACTCGAAATCAAACCCCAAAACCAAATTAATCAAACTTAAGAACTTTAAAATTCTAGAATTCACTACAACGTGCCGAACCGGCCTTAACTACTCGGAATGACTTTAAATCTTGCAGACAAGTTATAAATGACACAACAGAACTATTTCCGGTTTCGGAATTTCAATCGGACCTCCGGAACATAAAATCACCTTTCAAGCCAAATTTCAAGTTCTTTAAAAACCTCAAAACTTCATTAACTCCAATTTTCCTCATTTTGATCCGAAACCAATCAAATCAAGACCGTTTCTTACCAAATTTCACAGATAACTTATATAACACATATTGAACCTGCTCCGGGCTCCGAAATCATAATATGGGTTTGAAAGCACGAGTTTCACATCAAGGTTCATTTTCATAAGTCTTTAATATTTTCATAAACAATTTTCTTTAACAATTCATTTCTCGGACTTGGGTCCTCGGAATTCGATTCCGGGCATACGCCCAAGTCCCATATTTTCCTACGGACCTTCCGGAACCGCCGGATCACGGATCCGGGTCCATTTACCAAAAATGTTGACCAAAGTCAACTTTATTCAATCAATTATCCCAAATTTAACTCTTAATCAAATTTTTCAGATAAAGGCTTCCCGGCTACGCGCCTGGGCTGCGCAAGCACAACAAGGTGAGATTAATGGAGACTTTCGGGGCCTCGAAACACAGTCATAATTAAATTTACATAAGATGACCTTTTGGGTCATCACAATTTACTCAAAATTCCAGTCTTACTCAATTTCCTCAACTTAAGGCTTCTGAAATGAGAATTTTCCTTTCAATTTAACCCCGAAACCCCCGGAATTTCAACTCTGACAATACCCACAAGTCACAATACGCGAAATGAAGCTATTCATGACTCCCAACTACTGAACGACGCGTTGGATCTCGAAAAGACCGGTCGGGTCGTTACATTCTCCCCCACTTAAACAGACGTTCGTCCTCGAACGTGCTAGGAACTGCCCCAAAATTACCTGGAATCACTATTTAACACCTCGTGCACCTGCCCATGCTACCACAACCCGGTTGAGCACATAAGCTTGATCAAATCTGAAGATATCCTCCTTTATCCATATAATAAACTCAGACCCCAGTTCTAACACTTGAAATTCTCTGCCATGCCTGTTTCTAATATGTGAACACTGCATCAACTACCACACGAGGCACCAGAACACAACTGCGTATCCTTGCTGAATCAGCACCATACACTGCATAATCCATCATCTGACCACAATGACGCTCCCTGAACCTTAATAGCCAGAATTCTACGAATTTGATGCTCTCAAAGCACCTTGTAAGATACACACATACAACATGCTATAATGCTGATGATACCACCACAACGGAGGAAATGTGTAGAAATTCCTATCCAACTGCAGAGTTAACCACACGTTGAAATCTTTTCTCTAAACTTAGATCATTATCTCATTGCAAACCAATAATGGCAACTCCCTGCAATATACTCGCATAATCCTATCACACCGCTCCCAAATTTGTAAATCCCGTCTCACCCAGTATGAACTGCTCAGATAACCAATCACCCCAGGCATAACCAACAGTCTCACACGATGCCACAATGCGCCAATAGGCCACAATT